>NNCF01126194.1:202904-254305 GCA_002313205.1 Laupala kohalensis
GGGGGGGGGGGGGGGGGTATAGCATCCTCCATAGATTCGTCAATGCTGAAGTGTTAATTTCACTGTGAAACCCTTTAAAAATTGTACTGCTTGTTATTTCAAACTAAAAAGAATTTATAATTCTCTAATTTTCTTTCACAAAAAAATATGAATGAGAAAAAAGATTAAACTATATTTTAATCCTTTTTTTCGTTCATGTATTTTATGTGAAAGCAAATTTAGGGAGTTACATTCTCTTTGCTTATTGAAAGTGCAAACATAACCTAACTTAAATGAACAGTAGAGTGCTTTGAGCTAAATAATAGAAACAAAAAAATATTCTTATTTGTTATCCTCATTACACGTATTTTGTAAGAATGGTAATTATGTGAAATGCCATTTTAGTTTTAGAAAATGAGCTAGTTCTTAATAAGAGAAACGTACATTTATAGTATTTATGAAATTAATCATAAATTTATTCGATATTTTTACTAATTAATTTTTAATAATTTAAAATAAAACCAAGGAAACAATAGTTTACATATTTAATTTTTTTTACAGACGTAATAAATATTTAAGGGAATATTTCGTAAATCTGTTTTCTACTTCCTCACCAAATTTAGGTTTTATTTATTCTTCGCATTTCAAGTAATATGTGATTCATGATACAATGTAAATTTTGCCTCTTTACGTTGTGAACCCAAATGTGAAACTGTGTTTGTCCTATCAGAGACCCCGTGGAACCTGTGAGTTCCATTGGATCTTCGAGACGCTGGTTTTCAATCATCGTCCCTTGCAGAAGACCTCTTCTCAACGATGTCTTACCACTTTTTACGTCTGACCTCTTTTCCAAAACTAACCCTTGGATAGATGTTCACTTCTCTTGATACATTTCATCTTGTGGATACAAGATGGACACCCATAGTAAATCCACTCAAGTTTTTTCATTTTTAGAGCTGGGTTCAAGAGCTTTGAGGAATACTTTTTCGTCGAAACTGAAATATTCCTTCTTTTGTGGGTGTTTCTTCGTTTTTACGATTCGCTACAGTTTTAAATGAATACTTCAGATAAAGTACAACACATAAAATTGTACGTAAACTTTTCTGAATAAATAATTCTGGTATATTTTTAAATCAATCACACTTGTTGAAAGTGGTACCACCAAAAATGATTTGGAATTAGAAAATAGAAATCAATGCGTGTAAAATTATACTTCATAGTAATTACGTAAATTTACAGACATGCAAATGTCTTATAATAAATTTATTTACATATTTACAATCTGTACGTATATTTTTTTAATGTTGGTCATATTGTTAAGTTGTTAATTATTTTGTTATACATCTTAAGATGACCCGAAACGGAGAAGACAAGATCAATTATACTAATAAATAAGTATCATATAACATATAAATGGTCGATGTATTATAGGAAATGAATTTAAATGGTTTTAACTTCATTTATCACGATTTTTTTACGAAAGAGAACCGAAATGTCAGGTTCATATTTTGTCCAAGTCCATAAACTGTAAAAAATGTTAAACGAAAGTGACAATACGCGATTCACATTGCGAAACACTGTGTGTGAGTGCGTCGAAATAAAACTTAAGAAAGCTTTGAAGTTTTATTACAAAATTAATTAACTCCAGGAAGCGAGCTAGTAACTCAAGACCATCGCCGGTGTGAAATCTACAAGCTGCTCCCTTTGATCGTGATATGTCACCATTCCGACCTCCGCGTGGCTGCTTCTCGAAGAGGAAAGTTAGAATCCCGTTACCTGTAATAAAATTGTTAAGTACGCAGTCATAAAGATACACTTCGCCTGAAAAAAAGTGTGAATCTGACCTCCTTTTACTGCATAGTGACCCAGAAAAAAATGAATCGCGCAATTGTTATATTGTAACTTTCTTGTGCTTGAATATTTCAAACACTATGATAGGAAAATATTAATAAACGTTCATGGTAAGTGAAATAAATTATTCAATTCCTTGCGTAATCGACCTCTTAAACAAGACAATGGTGACAATGTATAATTTCTCATTACACTCATCGTTCCTACCCATCAACTATAATTAAATTTTACACATTTTAAAAGGTCGATTTAATTATAAATTATTGAACTATGATAGTAAACGAAATATATAATATCTACTGAAAGTTTTAATGTTATTGAAGATTTTTAGAATTATTTCTCTATAATGGTTTATGATACATAAATTGAACCAACCCACAAAGAAAAATTGTGTCACATTGTTAGGGTAGACAAGTGGATAAAAGCTAAATTTTGGAGGCAAATGTTGAAATGTTCACAACATTTTCAAGGACCCTGTTTCCTTAAATTCTCTTTATGGTGTCCTTTTCTTGGTTCGTTTAATTATCGTACAGTATAAGGATCGCACTGACGAACTTATATTGAACAAGTTTCTTGTCAAACAAAATATCATGATTATTCTTCGTACCGCATAACGTTACCAATACTTTTACTTCTGGCTAGAAATAGTGGAAAACGTTTAAAAGAATAGCAAAATATTTTCTTGATGTTGATATTCGACGTTCAAAATGAATAATTTTAATGAAAAGTTGTAAATTATAGTATAACTTAATATTTATAATATACAATTATAATTCGTCATATATATATATATATATATATATATATANATATATATATGGCGTAGTAATACGATGGTAAAAAAACTCCTTTATGTTATATATAACTCCGAAGATGATTAAGAGAAAGTAAAGAAAGAAAAATTAAATATCTTTGACAATTTGTTTCCGTTCTTTAAATTTCCTTTTAGGCAAGATCTCTTTCGACCTGATGTCAGTCATTTTCAGGCACTAATAATGCCCTAATATGACATACATAGCTCAAGATGAACAATGTCGAGTCAAAAGATTTCTCGCAAAAAAAGGAAAACAAAATGTCAGAGAGATTATAATTTAATTCAAATCCTGTCTTCTCCTTACCAAAAGTAACAAAAAGTAAACAATTATTTTCTTGTTGACGTATACGCGAGAACTTCGTCCCAATATAAAGTATTTCACTCACGCTTGAACTTACGTATCCCGAACAATAAGGTTTAAAGAGACGTTAACGAGGCGTCTCTTTGTCGTGAGCATGTTGAAGCAGTTGATCTTTGATTACGCAATGTTTCAGCGCTTGCAGCTTCCGCGAAAGGTCACTCGCCTGCTTTGCTTTGCTTGCCTGCCTCAACGGAGGCGCTCTTTTGCGCGCCTTCTGACACCCATCGGCACGACCTCTGTCTCGCGCACGATCCGTCAATCATTGCACGCGAGTATCTGATGAGCCGATTATGACGTTCATTCTCCTCAGCTTCAAACCTTCTACCAATACCTTCTTTCGCCTTGGCTATCCGGGTATCGACGAGTCGGCAGAAGAGAACCGATGTTTCGGGGATAGTATTTTCCGACGTTGCGGGCGTTGTTTTGTTCGACGTTTCAAACACGGTCTCGTCTCACGCTTCGGACATGATCTAGTCCTAGGTTTCTGGCATAGTTCGCCCAACATGACTGGCATATTTCGCTCAACTAGTCTAGCACAGTTCGCCCAACTAGTCTAGCATAGTTCGCTCAACCAGTCTGGTAATTTCGCCCAACGTTTCTGGTATAGTTCGCCCGACGTTACGGGCATCTATTTGTGAAATAAATTATCTAACTTCTATGAAATATAAATTTGTTGATATTCTGTCGTTATTATAACAAGTATCTAACTATTGTCATTCTTACTCTGGGAATGCCATGGTTTTGCTTTGGGACGCAGAAATAATCAATCCGCCATTACCTTCGACACAAATTGCTGGGATCGTCGTTATCTTGCTTCGAGAGAGTAATGTAGTATATTGTCATCTTTTTGGCCACATGGAGTTTGACACTGCTGGTTTTTTGGCAGTTAATTTGTATTTTAGTTTAATATTACAAGAATCAGGAACTACGAGGCGATCTGTAGTTTTGTATTCGCATATAATATTAAGTAATGTTCCATTTGCTGCTACAATCTGGATTATCACCTTTCTTCAAAAATTCGTCTCTTCATAATTTACCGACTTATGAATTTCGTTCTGTCAGCGATCACCATTTCCGTAACATAAATACTAATAAAGGTCACCCTCAGATTCGAGACGGCTGATCATCAACTATAAGCACACCGTTCTGGCCAGCATCCAAAATCAAAGTCGAGTCCTTAAAAATCGGAGAAACTCGTAAGAAGAGACTAAGCCAGTAATTGAATGAACACACAGGTATGTAAGGAACGCTTTCCATTGCAAAACTACTCGTCAGATCGCGCCACAAAGGAATAGAAGCCAGTTCAGTTGCGAAAGATTAGTTCACTAAGCTGCTTACGGCGGCGACGCGTCGGAGCGTCGGAGTGCGGTGTAGCGGCGCGGCGCGAAAGGTCGCTCGGGTATCACGTGACCTACGACATAGCTCACCTTCCTCCTGAGCGAGCGAGGGTCGATCGTGATGGCTGCAGGGAGGAGACGAACACGCTTTCCCTCTCGCCGAATGCTCCTTTCGCTTCGAACGGAATTATCTGATTTTTTTGTATTTGACTTGGTGTTATTTAAATTGTTGGCAGTGCACTGTTGAGGATTTACGATGTAAACAGACAATATCAATGCAATGAAAGATCAGAATTATTACGATTAGTTATTGGCCCAAGAAAATTAATAAAATCCAAATGGGGTTCACTCATTACTATTATTATTAAATGAACCTCAGTTTTCACTAGTTAAATAATAGATAATGCGGATATCACCAAGGCATAATGTATGGCTTATAGTACTGTCTAAAACTCTCCGAGCTACAGAGCATGTACCTAGCACCACATATTTCTACATCCCTTTGTAGGTAATGGGATGCATTCCCAACATCCTTAACCCTTCATGGAGTTTCTTGGGGATGTCTCCAGTAGCAGAGATAATAAGCGGTATAACGATGACTTTTTCTTGATTCCATATCTCTCGTATCTCTGTGGTCAGACCTAAATATGTGGTTACCTTCTCCTCATGTTTCTTGGACATGTTGTTGCTTCATGAGATTCAAATGTCAATTATGAAGGATTCTTTACTCCTTTTCTTTATTACTATTATGTCTGACTTCTTGAAAGACAAGATCCGATCAGTTATTACTTCTCTATCCCAGTACAACTTGATTTCTTAATTCTCAATTACTGCTTCAGGTTTGTGCACGTACACTGGATTCACTTCATTGAGTGCATTGTGAGCAACCGCGAGATTTTGATGTACAGAAGCAACCTCCGTATTGTGTCTCTCGAAGTAGACTTTCGAGGCTAACGCTGAGCAACCGGCTATTATGTGGTCAATAGTTTCATAGGCGGAGTTACACTTTCTGCTCTTATCCGATGGAATATCCGCGCCTATGATGTATTTCCTGTAGTTTAATGCCGGAATCTCTTGATCCTGAATTGCAAGAATCATTTCCTCTGTCACAGCAAAGATACTGCCATTTGCGAGCCAAACATTTGAAGCTTCACTATCTACTTCTGGCTTATTTAGTTGGTACAAATGTTTTCCATGGGAGACTTAACTACTCCAACTCTCATTTAATTGGGTCTCATTTTGCTTCACAACTCTCGGGAACTCATCTCGTTATGCGAGGTTAAGTGGTGTATAATTTCGATCTGCTTTCACCACTGTTCTGTGCAGATAACTTTCATTTACCTTGGTAAAGAAATAATCGCGAAGTTTTACTACAGTGTTCTTAAACGGTTGTTGTACATCAAGAATTCCTCTTCCAATCTTTTTACTTCACATGTAAATTATCTCTTTAGCAGATTTTGGATGCCATGAATTTTGCTTTGTAAATGCAACTCTGGTTGATCGAGCTATATATTGCAGATCTGTATCGATCCACTTGATTACTCTAAATGAATAGGTAATCGCTGAAATTGAATAGGTATTTACCGATCTACACAAGTTGATACCATTTAAACCTGTCATCAGCAATTTATTTACTCGTGTCTTAAAGATGTTCATAAGGCAGTTCTTTTATTTGTGTGTTCAAGTTCTCTAGCTTGGGCAAATCCAAAGTATTTATACTCTTCACCTATTTCCATTGACTGAATTATTCCAGCATCTTGTGTGGGATAAACCTTCACCTGGTGTAACTTTCCCTTTTCTTAAAGTGACCATTCTACATTTTTCCAAACCAAATTTCATTTTTATATCTCCTGAGAAGTTTTCTAAAACCTTCAGGAGATACCTCATTCCATTTTCCGTTGAACTATAATTTCATCCTCAGTCACGTTCCCTACATGGATGACATTAAACTAGAGTCCCTTGCAGTGATCTTGAATCCATGTTCAAATACTCGGAGAAATTGTAATAAGTAATTGTTCACGGCCATGCAGAACCAAAGGGCATTCAGACTATGACTTCTAGTTTTCCAGGATGTCATCACTCCTTCCAAAAACTTAAATATAACCTCATCTATCGTGTATAGCTTCAACACCTGCAGTAGCCAGCTGTGCGGTACCAATCGAAGGTTTTTTTGTAGCTCATATACATGTTTTGCTGTCTCTTCCACGCCTGTCCAATCGCAACTCAGTCGATCAACAGCTGTTCCTTACACTCATGAGGACCTCGCCTACATCCTTTCTGCTCTTCAGCCATGATGTTATTCTCACAGAGATGCTTTTCAATCCTACTGGCGATTACACTTGTCTTGATTTTACAGAGAGTTGGTCAGCACATGATAGGTCTATAATTTGATGGTTAATCAAGGTTGCCTATCTTCGGCAGCAGGTGAGTACTTCCAGTTGTAACAAAGGAAGGGGTCTTCTCAGGATTCATCGCAAAGAATGTGAATAGACGTGCTATATGATGACAGATGGGTATAAATCTCTTCAGCCAGTAGTTCTGAATTCCTTCTGGGTCTGGTGCCTTCTAACTATGAGTTCGCATAATTGCTTGCTTGATCTCATGAGCTGACACTTCGGGAAACACCATGGCTTGAACTTTATTGTATCTTTCGGATTCTTTCTGCACCCATAGTACATCAACAATGTGACACACATAGTTCTTCCAAATATTGCTCCAGGAATGACGAAATTTTGTTTTTTATATGGAGGGCTCTTTTTCTGCTTCAGCTTGTTCATCCTTAATATTTGTAAAGAAACGATGTTGATTTTCATTGAACGTTCTATAGGCTTCTCTTCTCCTTTAACTTTTGCGATGACACTATAGTAGCTTCGAATATGCAGGATATTTTGGTTTCAGCAGATCAATAGCTGTCACTGGCGTCTCGAGATTTTCTCTATTTAAATTCAATTCTTGCATAATATTTTCACAATATTTTTTCATGTTTCTGGTTCTATTACTTTTTACATATTGACTCATCTTATTCGCATCAGCTCTCTGTTTACGTTGTCTATTTTCCATTCTTACAAGCCAAGGACGATTAGAATTTCGTCTATGTTCTGTTCTTATTTCTTTCAGATTTATTTTTTGCTTGTTAAGAGATAAAACACTGGCAGTTCCTCAGTATGTTAAATAATGTAATTCAAGCATTCCTACATTTTCATTTAACCTCTCTGCCAATTCCATATTTGCCACTTCAATGAGGAGAGAACTGTTCCTGTTTTCTTTCAATTTTGGCAGTCTGGGTCTCTCTTCTGGGTCGGTATTCCCAAATATCACAAGATGTCTTTCAAATTCTTCGTGAAATTCTTGTTCCTTTTCACACTTTGCTGTCTGATCTACTTGCTTTGGTACTGGAACACTTTGACTCTCTTCCTCCTCTTCCTCAGCAACCACAGAAAAAATTGCTGTTTCTGTTCGTCCTTCATTTCCTTTCATGGCTTGTGACAAACCTATTTCTCGTTTAATTTGTTCAAGTACACTTGACGGAACCAAATTATAGTTCTTTTCTGATCTGCATGACGCTGTTCACTTAACAAACCAAGTGTGGGACAGAGATTCAGGAACATGCGGTGAAGTTCTGTCCTACACCTTGTGAGGTTGTTTTCTAATTTTTGTACAGACGTAGAAACAGCGCATTAAATTTTCATTTAGTTCTTCTGTCCGCTTCATACGTCGTCTCGGTAACCCAGCCAAAGTGGTGCCCTGGCACTGTTCACCTGGCAATGCACTGTTGTCTGGGAGAGGGGTGATTATCCTCTCGATTGGTCTTGTGGGGGTGTTACATGTGACTCGCCGATGTCTTGTGGACCTCGATGAAGGTGCATCACTCACTCCGCTATCATCCGATGGGGACTGGGATGACCCATTGCTGGGTACAGTTCCATTACCAGGCAATGATTGTTCCGAGGCAAGTTCACTACACCATATATCACAGTAGAAGGGTTACAAACCCAGGATACTGGTGGATCGTGGAGAGTTCATGTCGTATACAGAGCATCTGTACATATTTCGCAACAGATACTGTCTCTATAAGAAAAGCACGACACTATTCCCTGGGGCACTCGGTGTTTACAGCCAACCAGGTTGAAACAGGTTGAAACGGGTTGAAACGGGTTGAAATGGGTTGAAACGGGTTGAAACGGGTTGAAACGGGTTGAAACGGGTTGAAACGGGTTGAAACAGAACTACTTGCGATTTCGGGTGCCTCGAGAACGCCACACCCCTTACAGCCAAATAGTCTGAGGGCTTTATTTATTATTATTATTAATAGAAATGCAGGAAACAAGATGCATGCTATTGCTACTTTATGAAACTTACTTGTTTATTATCACACTAACTCATCCGGTTATTCTCAGCACGGGTGGTTGGCATAATATTCTTCGTTGTAGTTTTGTTATTTACAAAAAAATTATCGTTTACAAACAAATACTGATTCATAATACATTGTTTGTAAGATAGTGAAAAAACCAAATTTCGAGCTGCGGTATTCTACTCTTCTAATGACACTCGTTTTTATTAAGTACTAGCTGAGTACCTGCGGTTTTGCTCATGAGAATTTTGTAATATGTTTTCAACTTTATCACATTCCCATTGATATAGTGAGAATGTCACCCATTAATGTTGCTTGTTTAATAGTATTGGTGTGTATGATAGTATTTATGGTTTTCGTCGCTGGAATCTGTCATGTTCGACAATATTTTCATGGCATCCCTTTCCCTAGGGGTGCTGGGGTGTATAGTGGCTGATTGTGGACTTTAGTACTGATATTCTCGAAGACGGCAATCTCAGCAGCCCCGACAACTATAATCTCAGCGCTTACATCAGTCATTTTTGCTTATTTTTAGATTTCATTCCCTTCTCACTACTTCTCAAAGGGAGTGTATCCCCTTATTCGAAGTGATTGCGGACTTAAGCGGCATAGTTATGGTGAGATATACACATATAAAACATTTAATCCTCCATTTCACCCTAAAAGGAATCCACTTGCCAAATTTGTAGGCATTGTACTTTGAAATTTCGTGATTAGACAGTGAGTGGTATTTTTCTTTCATACATTTGTATATACGATTGTGGTGCTTCAGAATCCAGATTTCACCATGGTGATGGGACCAGCACGAGTAAACGTTGGCTGGTGACTGGGCATCTGAAGTTCATACCCTGGCTAGCAATATCCATACTGATTACCAAATTCACTCAGTCCGTTGTGAAACGAGTACCGGACCCGGTATTGGGGTGATGCATTACCCGTCATTTTACTTCCTCCTCGTGCAGAGATCATAAATTCACGAACCTTCACCAACTGCGAATCTTACAGGACCAGATCGCGCATGCATCGGATTCTTGACCCTGTCAACTATTATTTTAGATTGAAAGATTCTTAGAAACTTATCTGCACATAAGTATTCAAATATACATATTCTCGTTATTATCACTTTAATATTTCATGTGTATTAACATTTTAAGGATAAAATATTTAAATTATTAGAGATATTGATTAAAATTACAGAATTTAATATGATAAAAATAAAAATATCTTATTGTAAAAAATGCAGTTAAAAACTGCGTATGACCACGTGGATGACAATAAACTTATTTACTCTCCGGAAGCAAGCAAGGGACCATCCCATCAATTCCGATCAAGGGCCCGAAGGCAGAGGCGGATAACATTTTAACATTACAGAATTAACTCGCAGCCAACTTTTTATCTTATCTAGGAACTTTTGCTGAAATTTTTGAATCCGCCTCTGCCTTAGGGCCCTTGATCGGAATTGATGGGATGGTCCCTTGCTTGCTTCCGGAGAGTAAATTAGTTTTTTTTCCATCCACGTGGTCATACGCAGTTTGTACTGTTTTTTGACAATAAATTTATTTATATATTTATTTATTATGGAATTATATTATTTTAGATTTCTATAGAATTATAGAATTTTATACCTATTAAATACACATTTTTCCCTTTCCCCTCATGAGGTTTAATTTGAAAAGCAATGGTTATTCAGGTAAATTCATTCCATGAATCCGTAGTTTGTGAGGAAAGGATAATTCTTCATTTGCAACTTTTCCAAAATAAAAAGAAATCTAGAAAAAGTGAGAAATCTTTTAGTGTCATGTCATTGCTGTCTATAAAGATTTCAATGAACTCTTCGTTACTTGCTTGTGGAAATTGATAAACATAGTCTAAAAGATAAACCAAAAAAGAAGGGTTTTATGTCGAGTTTTCATGGACAAAAAGATATTACCATAAATGCCAATAAAGCAATATCTGCTGGCGAAATAAAATGCAATAACACCTCTGTTAATCAATTGTGAACCATTCTTTAATGAAATGTTAATAACTAATAAATATAATAACAACAATATAATTAAATATTGGTCAGTAACAGTTAAAAGACAACCAAAGAGGATTGAGAATACGACTTAATATGCTGTTCAAAACAAGTCTGTTAACACTTGCAAAACTTAAACCACACAATGTTTCTTGACTTGTTGGTACAACAAAAATCACCTAAAACTGCATTAAATGCAGCCAAGAAAATTATTTAATCCTCGCGGATGCTGCAACTAGCTTCTCGAAAACGACCTACTCCGCTTGGAATCTGTGCAGGGAACGCTCCACGTGGACTGCGAGGTCGGAAACGACCGCCACGTGTGTTCCCGAACGTGACTAACCCACTCTCACTCACTCACCCACCCACCCACCCACCCACAGCGCTACCAATGTCTCGCTATCCAATGCTGCCAACACAAATGGGATTCCCCAGTTATGTTGTTGGATTTTTTATAATTTGTGAAGTATAATACGGGCGAGACTAAGTGCGTGTGTGAGCAAAGAGGGGCTTGTGTCCCAAACATGAATATTAAAAAATCAAAATGCATTAAAAAATATACAGGAAAGATTGTTCAATCGATTTGAAATTCAATTTCATCAGATATATGTAGAAATAATTGGGTTCAAATATCTCGGGTATCTATTACAAATCTGGTCAACTGATTCACGCGCTAGTCCAACAAACAATTTATTAAGTTCTAATATCTTCTTGAAAAATAAAGTCACAACTACTCCATTATTTTGTCAAATTACCCTCTCATTATTTCATCTGCAGTGCATGCTGGTTAAGAAATATTTGGCAACGTCCAAGAGTCCCAAGACTTTGCTTAAGGTTTTGTGAGACGTTTTAATACACTTAATACACACAAACTTTCATACTACATTAGAAACCTCAGTGTAAGTGACTGGCCACGTTTAATGACAAAATTATTCAAAATCAATGACGTCTTAATTTTTTCGACTAGATAATCTTGTATATCGTGTTATTCATAGCCAATACTTGTAAGAAGCGTTGCCCCTACCCTCTTTTTGGGACTTTTTAACTTTTTTGTCTCAAAAAGAAGCCTTTCCTTTGCAAAACACCTGGGTTTTCGCAAAACATAGTTGTATTTCCTTTCACTTTGTTGTTGAGAGTTATGTATGTAGCAATCCTCGAGTCGCTAGGACGCCTGGATGTAGTCAATTTAACGTCTCTATGATTCATTACAAATAGAAAGTAATGTTAGTATGGTCACTCGTCAGTCGCCAATTTGAATTACTGTTAAATATTATATGATTGTCTTTAAACTATATATTTCTCCAAAGGTAATAGAATCCGAAACTGAAATTCACGTAGATTAAATTTTTTATTAGCATAGGTTGTGTACACTATTAATAGAAAAAAAACGTATAATTTCAGAAATATTACACATCAAATTTACGAAATATATTCGTAATTCATCTTAGTATTAAAGTTACAAACTGGAACTGAAAACTTGTGTAGATGTTTATTCTGATTTTGAGCTTTTATGGTTTGCTTTTCAAATAATTTATATTTTTATGAAATCGTTTTATTTGTATATGTAGGTTTTTTTTACCAAGATAAATCAAACACATTTTTATACACTATAATCAACTGGTGGAACGTCGTGTTATGTAATAAAAACATGACTACATAAAAGGCGGAAGAAAAATTTCCAATAAATTATGAGTGCAGGCGTGAATATTGTTGATACTGTGTATTCTCAATATTAAAAATCATATTGATTGTATGCCAAATATTTGGTTAACCCACAGAAACGAGGGCACCATATCAGTATTGGTGTATTTTCCCTCACTTAGTTCACGAGAAGGAGGATATTGTACTGAAACATTTTTTAATTGATAGCTTCTCCCCATGTAACTTGACCAACCTGAACCTCAGAGAAAACATCCTCAAACATCAAAGTAACAAGTCGTTTTATTATTAATGTTGATTGCCATAGAAACATTAAAAAAATTGATCCGTTACCTATTTTCAATGCCAAAGATACATAAGGTTCCGAGAACGGTGGCGAAGATGTTACTCTTACAAGGGAACTTTCAACAAGCGCAGGTCGAAAGTGGTCCTAATTTTTTGAATACTGAAACATACTGACTGTAAGAGTATCATGTTAAAATATTAGTGACGACACACTGGAAGACCCTGAAAAAAAAATACGAAAACATTCTTTTCGCACGCCGAAGAACCATTTTTGTGGGTCTTGTACAACCCTAAACTGCAAAGCGAACGAGCATCGACAGCCGAATCACGTGTCTCAGTTATGATTAGTCCGACTTCTAGGTGTCTTCACCATTCAGGGAGGATACGAAAATGCAAATGAATAATGCTCTTTCCAGCGCATTTAAGAAAATGATCAGTTCTGTCAAATAGTACATCTATATAAGTAAGTATGCCAAAGTACGTTATTCATGTTCAAGTTTCCTTTCGCTACCTTTGTACAGGAATTCAAGTAAAATATTAGATCTAAAATTCTGTGTGTATTTTATTTAAATATTGACATAGCCAAAAGTAACATTTTCAAAATGTTAATATAAGTAACGTATAGGAGGAAATGGAAGGGCGCATCTCAATTCATTTAAATCTTTTTCTTTTGGCTGACTCAAGAGGGAAAAAAATGTATTTCCGGTGTAACTAAAAATTCAGCCGTTTTTAAATATAATTTCATGCTTATTTGAATGGATTTCTAGTATAATATTGGCATGAATTTCCTTGTACAATATGTGTATTTTTTTACCTGAAACATTTTGATTAAAATAAATTAACCATTATACAAAACACGTTTCGTTTTGCTTACATCACGTCTTTTGTGAATCTATTAAATGCCACTGGTACTTCAAATGGTACTACGAAAACAAAATTTGTTTCTATATATTAATACAAACAAGACAGAAATAAAAAATTATAATTAAGATCATCAAATGGGTGGAATATCTTAATTATACAGCAATAGAATTCGTATTTTGTTATAATACCGAGATTCAGTATCGGAGAAGGATATTGAGGTGATATCACGGCATCCAATGCGAAACTTACGGCAGCAGTCGGTGATCTTCACTACAGCTACTGTTTCGGCCTGTACTGGAAAGACTTGTATTTTCCTCGTGATTGTCCCACGTGTGACCGGAAAGAAAACGCCAAAACTTGGAAAACCTTTCTTTTCAGAGTCTTTCACTGGGCCATGGTCGCTAATATTTTGACATGACATACTAATAGTCAATGTGTTTGAGTATTTTAAAAAATCAGGACCATTTTCGACCTGCGTTTGTTGAATGTTCCCTTGTAAGTCACTTAACAATGAGGGAGTGAACGAAGAGCGATTCGCTCCTTGGGGTGAACGAAATGTCGAATGATTAGAATTGGGTGCTAGCATCAACATGGACGTTCTAGATCACGTGATTACAATCAGGTGTTAACGGTATTCATCTTTGTTGGCAAAGTCATCTCTTCAGAGGTCATCTCTCTGTGGCCGTCTATTTATTTTGAAGATATTTTATAACACTATGCATACGCAAAAGGTCTCCACAGAACATTTTTTTCCAGGCACCACATTTGATTTAATACATTGATACCAAATTCTGCAAATAATTCATTTTCACCTCTGTAAAACGCTATTGAGGACTTCTTGTCTTGCTTCCGAGTTGTTATTTTTCATTATTTTATTGCCCAGTTCCTCGGCACTCCGGTTACCATCTGGGTTTTACGCCTCTTCCTGCTTATTACCTCTATTCTTGTAAGTCTCCGTTAGTTTTGTATTGTGTATCCGTTTTTTAATCCTTCTTGTATACCTATAACATTTTCCCTTTATTCATTCTTGAATGAAAAGAAAATTGCCTCCGAGTTCTAGCACATATTCCGAAATGTAAATAAAGAGGCAATTGAAGTTAAGAATTATTTATTTCTAGTTTCAAACAATATATATTATCAAATACATTCGTTTTATTCTATCAATACATGCTTCCAATCACTTATTTTTTCAACTAAAACTGAATAGTTCTACCAGTGTGCAAGATATGTGTCCTCCTGTAACAAAATATGAATTCAACTTTATTACAAAAATATTTCGAAGATGACACCTTTCTTTGGGGAAGTTATGAGGGAAGAATAATACGAGAAATAATCGAAATGGAAAAAGAAGTAGGGGATGACACGTCTACGAACTGGTGAATGTTGTGACGGACTGGGACTCGAACCGGGGCCCTCCTGCTTTAGATACGGGTGAAGGGGTGCTGCCCTCCCCGATTAAAGCAAGAGATTTTGTTATAAATGTCGCATTATCGTTTCTTTTGTTTGATTAAACTGTTCCGTCACGACAGGATTCAGAGACTTTGGTCAGTCAAATGGCTCCTCTGATAATTTAAATCACTTCGATAATTATGTAGATTGATTGATCTATTGAAAACTGACCATTCTGGAGATAAGTATTCTCGAAAATTTCTCTAGAAGCCATCAGCCTAAGATTGATAATATCTTGAATTACGTAAGACCTCAAAATGATTACGTTCACTCACTTATTTATTGTCTCCGAATAATTCATTTTAATTCTTAATTTCCAGTTACAAGCACTATCAATCAGTCATAAGTTAAAGTACATTCTTTGTAAGTACTGTGTTGATACTTTCATGCGACCAGAGGAAATTCAACGCTGTATTTAATCAGGGTTCAACGTATTCATCTTCGGGAAGAACATCGATTAATATTATGTTTTCATTGTTTGTTTTTACTCGTATGTTTCTAGACATTATCATCACTTGTTTCTTATAACTATCATCTTCCGTCAGATGTTAAAACAAACGACAATATTATGTTCTTAATTATGGATAAAAAAGTAAGAGTTGAAAGAATCTTCCCCTTTAAAAGATTTGAGTATCCTTCTATCGCTAACTAAGCAGAACTCCGTGCTGCCCTCACCCTTAAACCTTTTCTTCTTTTACTACTTGCACACGTACGCACACCCACATAACTTCTCACGGGACTGCAACTACGACGCCGCGCCGTTGGTAACGACGGGACGCGGCGCGCGATTCCAAGCGCCTGTAACTGCATTACGCGACTCCCTGGCTTAACTTCCTCCTTCCACTCTGGGGATTTACTCTCACGATACCACCCCATGCGCAAAATCACTTTCGTACAGATCCATCGATTATGATGGTGGGTACTCCACAATGACACGATTATTTAACTATAACCTATGCAATAATTAGGGTTCGGTTGGAATTTGCAAAATTGTCTATTCAACCACCCTTCACCAAGTATTACGATCCTCCCTCCTCCACCCCATCGTCTCCAACGTTCCCTCCCTCGCCTGAATAACAGACGCGTAACATCCCAGTGTTCCAATAATGGTTGCTACATTTCACTAAGCGACGCGGTAGAGGCACGCACCAGCCATAAACTGAGGTCCGTGTGATTTAGAACCGACAACTGGCTCTGTATCACCTCACTCTGACTCACCCTCCCTTCGCTTCCCTCCACCGCCAACCACGCTTCCGAACCCAACGCCTCCACCCACATATCTCCAATCCCACCCCTATCACTTCGCCACGTTCTCGGTAATTGTCTCTTCCTCCATCAACCCACATCGTCACCATCTCTGTGATCACCTCCTCGTCCCCTCTATTTCACTACTTTCGCTATTCCCCACAGCCCTTCTAGCCGCCGCCCTCATCCCTTGCCGTCGCCCATCCACATTCACTCACTACGCTTCCGCTAGAGCGCAGACGTTTAAATATTCATGCCCGGTAGTAAGCCCCAACCACGGAAGTCCGCGTTCTTAAAATATTGGATGGCTAACCTTCGCTCCAATTATTGCCTAATAGAGGTCATTCTTCTTCCGATACGACGTCTAATAGCACCTGAAGGTGCAGTGCGTAACGGAATTATCAAGTGGCAAATGGAGGAAGTCGATGTAATTATGTTCCTCTGGAAGATAATTTTTTAGGTTTTTTCCTTCTTTGAAAGTGAGAAACGCATTTTCATAATTTATTTTGTCGGGTTGTAGGATTAAGGTATGTCATCTTGAGAAATTATCCCAGATGGCTCACGTGTATAATTCTATGATTGCGTGATTACTTTTGTGACGTAAACAATTATTTGATATTTGACCGATTGGTTCAAATTGTACCCGTAAGTAGTGTAAATACGAAGATGAGATCACGGGGGTTAACCTCCGCCCTATTTACAAAGTCAATAGAATTAAATAATAATTTCTTTACCATTAAATTAATTAAGTTTATTTCGGATTAAGTATTTCGTTATGGTTCAATCATCTCACCAATAGCGAACATATAGCTCTACCTTGAAGCCAGATCATAAGATAATCGTTTCTCCCACCCATTAGAGAAAAAACTAACTTTTCAATTCTCAGATTATTTATTGCCTTAGAGATTGTTATTGCATTCAAGTCAGGTAAAAGTCAAATTAATTGGTTGATTTCATGCAGTAATAAGAATACAGTCATTTACATGAAATATTATCATCGTTATGTCTCGATATATTTACCATACCGCCCAAAAGTCTCCATATCCCCAGCAAAAGTAAGAAGGAACTATGCAAGAGTTGTTGAAGGCAACTTGTACATCTAATGCACAGAGTTTATATATACTACGAGTATAACATTGAAAAGTAGCACTAAAACGATAATATTCAGAAATGAGACCTTGTTAAATCGCTTTTTAACCCAAGAATATTCTGCGTTGTCTAATAATAAATCAATATTTTTATCAAAAAAGCAATAACAAACTGCTTATGATCACATGAAGAACAATAAACTTATTTACTCTCCGGAAGCAAGCAAGCAAGGGAGCAACTCATCAATTCCGTTCAAGGGCCTTAAAGCAGAGACGCATTGAACATTTCAGCACAAGTCCAAAGATAAGAATAAAAATAGTTACCTATGTGTTATAATATTAACATAATACCAACAAATTTATATTTAATAAAACACCAAAAAGTTATTTCACATGCAAATATTATTACCGAACTATGGATTAATTGAAAAAAAAAAAATTAAATGGTAACTTTTAAGTAGAGAAAGGCTGATAATTTCATATAGATAAAAATTATTTCAAAAATGTTTCAGGAAGTAAAAAAATTAAACTCTAATACAACCATAATTTTTCTGTTTTCATTTTCTCCCTTTTTGTTTATTTCCAGAGTTTATAGTGCACGACGTAATGTTTATTTCATAGATGATGGTGTTGTACAGATCTTATTACACATGAAAAATGATAAAATGATAAGAGTTCTTCGTAACAGATACCATGTGGTAACATCCAACACATGTAAGTGGATAATAAGATTTGAAGAACCTTTCACTAGGAGTAAATTCTGTACTGTTGCCTCCCGTGATATCGTATCTGGAGGTAAGAGATGTACGTTGCCCTCGATCGGGATATGAACTTGGCATTTAAGATGTGTTACCATTACGTATTCGCGATCATGTTCTGCTGCGAATGGTGAGAAGGTTAGCAATCGCTCAGATTCTTTTGCACTGTATGACGTTAACTATAAAGTTCTCATTTCACCACACACAATCTCCGCGCAAGAACGGCGTTACATAATGAACCACTTCGATAAGTTAGTCACCTGCGACTTAAAGAAAATGTAAGAGGTTCTCCTGACAAATTTTAAATTGTTATAGGTACTCAGTAAAATCCACGGAAGTGGAAAATGAATTAGTGAAAGTACTACTTGTAAGGAACAGAGAACTATCATTTGGCATTATAGCTATATCAGTTATGGCATCACGTTGAGTAACGTAAATATTACAACGGATACAATTGTACGTGTATGTGTGTATGGTTTATTTTCTAACAGTCGTCGACGATCTGTCGTGAATATCGAGGTGACCTACTCAAACCATCTAACGTGTCCCCTTCTCAAATTTAGTACCTCCCTATACTGTTAATATTTTATAATTATAAAAATTATTTAATCTCATACTTTCATGTTTCAAAGGAAATTTATATTGTTTAACAGTATAATATTTTATACAAAAAAATATTCCATTATTCGAACCATTCCTAAATCAAAACAAAAACGTAGCTTTTATGATGATAGGTTTCTGTTCTTGTACAATACGAAACAAATAAAAAATCTAAAATGTCCATAATTCACGACTCGTATATAACCGTATTGTTTAACACGGGTGAGATTTCAACATTTGTTAGTGAGCTGTTCTATGTGGTTTTTCTGAGATGAACTGAAAAAATTCTTGTATGACTTTCGTCTTTGTTGGTATTTCAGATGGGTTGTTTTTCCTAATAACTGAATGCAATGAGATGGTATTAACTGCGTTTTCTTACTCCTTGCACGTCTTCAGTAAACGTATCATATCAGTTAACATGTGATTCAAACATAAAATATTCGTCTTATAAATAGAAATAGAAGACGGAGAATTTCTACGCATTTTTTCCGATCGATAACTGTAGATATTTTGCAGTAAAAGAGACTTCTTGTGCATATCGCATATTGATTTACATTCCTATTTGTCATGCCGATGATAAACGAAGTTGCCTTACATTCTGAGGAATTTATCGAAGACAAGAGACATAACTTGAATGTTTTATTACCTTACACTATTCTTCTCCACATGCTAAAACACTCCGGACTCCTGCTAGCCTGTTCACTCACACATGCTCCTAATGTGTTAAGACGAATATACGGTACTGAAACTCACGGGTGTCATGACCCAAATACTCAAACTCCCCATCGCTCAAGAACGCAATTTTCCACTCTGGTGCGTCTACAAAAGCTGCATGGCTGAAGTATCTTGCTTAGGTGGCGCGTCAGTGGGGTGAAACACGGGCAGAAGATCAAGCCAACAACACGTTGAAAAGATGTGTGACAGAGGGTAAGGGTGAGAAATATTAAGAAACGCAAACTCCTTCGTGCTTGGAATTTGTTGAACAGCGTATGAATAATTCTATTTCATCGCCACAGAATACGAGGATTTGCGAATTCTAGTCATTGATTGGTCAATCATGTACTATTTCAACAAAGTAAAACCGTAAATTTTTAATGGTTACAATAATATATTCTCAATAGTTGAAAGATAGGAATATAAAGAAGAATACGAGATATCGCCATCAATGTTAATCTTATACTTATGTAATGAAAACACTCTTGTTGATCATAATTAGTTTTAAAAAGTGTGTAATTGCATGCAAATTGAGAAATATGTCTTTGCTACATCAAACTGAATGTCTGTGAGTACCTATTTATTTGTTCAAATCTGTAGGATACACAAAAGTTTATATGAGACGATTCGAAGTACAAAAAAAATTTCGATTAAAAAATTGGCATGCTCGTGGTATCTACTGAAGAATTTTGTAATAATTCTACATATTAAAAAACATGCAATAATATTATCTCGTAAACATTCATAATATATTAACAAATTTATTCTTTCGTAATTACTGTTTTCGTATACAGTAATAACACACGTGCAACCTACATTATAAAGGAAACATTGAGGTTTTGTCTTTAGATGTGATATTATGGGGTGCCAATTTTCTCTCCCTGTACGGATGAATTATTACAATAATTTAATAAATATTCGTCCATACAGATGTAATATCTACAATGAGATGTGTTTTTGCTGTTGTAGTATTATTGGCCTTAAATCTTACGTACCCTATTGTACGATGTACATTTTCAAGTTTATTATATTCTTTACGTTACGTTATATTCTTAATGCCTGACTCGTAAGCCTTAACCTTTTCCCTGTGCGGTTTTAGAACAGGAGCAGTCATTAAACAGATAATGCAGTAAATAATGCAACTGTGGAAGAAGTTTTAAGAGCTTGCATTCAAACAAATCTACAACAGTGGTATCTAAAACCAATGACAAACGCTATCTTGCTCTGTAACAGAATACAAGCATTGAAAATATACTATGTTATTGGAATGAATTTAACAAAATAAATATTCGTAATCATGTGATAGAAAACAATACAACAGCAAGAGAAACAAAATTTACATAAATTTCTTTTCAGAATTATTTCATGTCATAACCTGAAGACTTAATTCCTCAACACTATTACATTAAATAAAATATAATGCATGTTCCAAAAAAATAGGAAATGAATGGTATATCAACGTATAAGCTTTAAATTCTTCCGAGATTCTTTTGACTCGTGAAATAATTCTTAAAAACTATACAACGAATGAACACGCGTTACAATATGTGACAGCTGTACGACGCGTAGGTACACGGAAGAAATATATGTTAGTGTTGGAATAGTTGACTACTTCTCACTCAGTTCATTACGTTTTATACTTTTCCTCATAAATGAATATTTTTTCTTTGAGTAATTGAAACAGACTAATTTATGATTTTGGAAAAGTGTTCTCAAATTGTCACTGACATTTAGTATACATGAGTTAACAATATAAATTGCTAGTTTGGTAGTGTAGTGAGTATTGTACATGCACAAGAATATTTAACTCCTTAACGTCGACTTATCGAAGACGATAATTTTTTTACACAAAATGTGTATGATCTCAGATTATGAAAAATTTATTCAACAAATTGATATGAAACTTATACGGCTGTATTTCTTACAGTTTGGAGTAGGATGTAAGATAAGTTTAATTTTTTGTCTGACATAATAGATTCGAGGAAGAAACTATACTCTAAAATTAAAATAATAAATCAAAAGATTTTTGAAACGAGTTTTTATTTAAGTCATGTACTAAAAATAATTAAATAAGCTTAGATTATTTTAAAGGTAATGCAATATCCAATGCTACTTCCTCCATACACATTTCACTTTAGAAGATCCTAATAAGTAATAAATTCTTATAAACGTAGAGTACTTACTATATTAATCAATGACATAATTTTATATTTTACGTCATTTTTGTTTTGTTTTCAAAAAGCTGGTCGCGCGAATTGTACAGAAAATTCATACTTGGCAAGTACTTACTTACCAAACAATTACAGTCCTATGAAACAAATCGCGAACCACTACTTTTATGAATATTTTGCGCTACAAGTTTTTTGAAAACAAAATATTAAATTTTTTTCAGCCTAATTTTCAAAATAACCAAATTTTCAAAATAGCCTAAGTGAAGAGGGAAAAACTGTTACCATTTGACACTCCCGACTTTACTATTACGCCAAAGAAAGAATCTGAAGAAAAAGATGCTTGCTTTAATATCTCGCATAATTTCCAATGAAAAGTATAATTGAAAATATTTTAAGGATTAATTCACGATTGAGAGGCGATGAAAAGAACGATTTTTTTTCTTTAAAAGTGGTAAAAAGGAAAGTTAGCTATAAAAATAGCATATTACATTTTAAAGATTGTTTATTAGTGTTCTTCCTTTTTGATAAAGAATCTGGTGCAATAATTGTGAACAAGCTTTTCAGACAAGTTCATATACCCCAGACCACTTCATGTGAAATTTTCCGATTGATCTATTTTCGTCAGATGAATATAATACTTTTACGGTCAGCAGTTTATTTAGATAAACGGTCAATGTTCAGAAGCCAAACTGTCCTACATACTAGAAGTAAAAGACCCCGAAGGTACCCTAGGCGTTCACAGAGGGGAGAGCTCCGCAATTAGTAGGTCTCGGCACTGGAGGGAGAGATGTGGCCAGCATCCCATTCCGGTCGGTTTGACTCCAGGGTAGACCCGATCTTACAGCAGATTGAGTAGGCCTGGGAGTCAGACTGGATGTTGGGGCGTGATGAAAATGGTCAATACTACTCTACACAATACATCAAGCAGTTATTTGTAATGTATAGCAGATATTACTCCTAATACAGGTAACAGCAAACTTTTCGCTACGTGTCTGTTAGCTACCATTAGCTGAAGGAGTGCACTACGCACATCCCCAAGGATCGGATTGAGGCATCATTTCGGCAATATCCTGAGACCGTATACATATGAAAAAGAAATATCTGACCTAGTAGGTCATGCACTTCACATACATTCTAGTTACAAAAATTTAATGCTAGACAGTTAATTAATTTTATATCGTAAAATTTCAGTAAGACAATATCTATCGTTGTCAAACATACTAACTTCGCTTACGTGCTACCGTGAAGGAGGCATATGGAGGTACTGAGAAAACTCTATGGACGTGAGTACTCTGGGATTGTATATGGTATCCAAATTCTGAGGAAGAAAAGAATTCCTCCAAACTTTTGGATATAACAACCCAACCTTCGGATAAAGATTGGGATGTCCTAACCAAATATTGACATGTCGCACCCAAATATTGGCTTGCTATATCGAAACGTGTCGATCATGTCGAAAATATAGCACGTCATATCGAAAATCTAGGACGTTAAATCGAAATGTTGGGATGTCACATCCAAAGATTTTTAAGAAATCATTTCTTCCTCTAAATTTATATTTCCGGGATTGTCTAAGCATGAAGTGCTAGTTATTATCTATATTTATCCATGGTGGGATGTTATATAGGAAGGTTGAGATGTCACAACCCAAGGTTTTTAGAAGTACTTTCCTTGCGTTTCAATTAGATTTCCGGAATTGACTGAGTATTCTCTGGTATTTACTCATAATATTTAACTATCGTCGGAAAGAGTTGATAAAGAATGGTGTGTCCCTTCGTCCCCCGTGAGATGCAGTTATCCACCACCCACTCATTTCTCTATGACGTACGCCGCCACCGCGCATCACGTTCGCATCCGCTTGCTCTCTCTCTGCCGCCGCCGCCGCCTCGGGACGTTTACTCTCTGCTCGGAAGATTTACACCGGCGGACAGCGTTTACGAGCGTAGCGCGTCGGCTGCGATGCGCGATGCCGAGCAGGAGGTAGCAGCGAAGGATGAAATGACGCGATGCGAGGGGTGAAAGAGCGGCGGAGGGGAAGGGGAGGGGGTGGAGGTTGCGCACGGAATGGACAAGGGTAAGTAATCGAACGTGTTGCGAATTGCAGTGGCGCATGTGCATTCACTTGTGGGTCACTTGAGATACGAGAAGGACGGAGAAAGACTGATAATGCTGCTGTCGATAATATCAAGATGGTGGAACTTGCGGAAGGAAATGATGTAACTGTTACGCAGTTTTCAATTACAAAGTACAGGTACTTCACTGACAGACGAATGATTTAAGAAAATATGCGCAATAAATGCTAAAATTTCAGCGCATAGTTGCGAAATAATAGATTCAGATTATGAACAGATTCTTACAACATGTTCTCATTCTAGACGTCTTATGAAGACGAAAAGAAAACTGTTTGAGAAATGTTTCGGGGTTACTTTACCTTTTTATAACTCAAGGACTAATCAATGCTTTGGAACTCAATACAAAAGCATATTTTAAAAGTCATTTCTAAATCATGAAAATAAGTTCAATTCTCAATTCTCCTCGTATCATTTATTTTCAGTATCACATAATATGTTTTGATTATCTTAAATTTATTAATTAAAAAAAATACTTAACATTCTTTTTCTTTTCGTTTGCGACTTTCCTGGTTTGGAACATAAACTGTCCATCCTACTTAGCCAATAGAAGATGACACTCGTTCAAAGACATTCATATTTCTCCGAAGGAAAACTTTGTTATAGTGGACACTTCTCACCAAAGAAGAAAACCAATTGCAAGAATTGTATTGTAATATATTGAATTCAACTGATCTGGAAAGAAATGGTTGTGAATACATTACTGAATATATTAAATTATAAAATATATTACTTTTTAGTTCTTAGGGAATATTATTCATACACTATTTACGCCATGTCTTTCATTTTTCATTGGTTGTATTTTGTATAGGAGGAGGATATGAATCACTTAGAACTTGATGAAAATTGCTTTTCCAATTGACATGTTACTAAAACTACTCAAACTTTCTTCATAAAAGCTCTTAATAGAAGTTTTTATAATTTTGTTCGCAGGAGTAAACTTTGGGTACGTTGCTTTTCACGAGTTCTTGATAATAAGTTTACACTATAATGTTGACATACTTTGTTCAAAAATATTTTTTTAGTGTAGTATTAAATATTGCAATCTTCTTTGCGAGATTTAATTTTAATATATATTTCTGGAATGTTCTTAAATGTGAACTTTGCCTATTTCGTGAAGTACCTAAATACTCCTGTTATAAAATTTCTTTTGATCTAAAATACTTTTTAAGGGAAACAAATCAAGGGGAATATTATATCTATGTTTATTATGCATCACAATCCTCATTACAAATATTGAGCTATTCTCATATTATTGTTCAGAACATTAATTTAACGCTTATTTTAAAAATAAAACCATCTAAAATATTAATTTCAAAACCACAGAATGATAAATCAATATGTTTTGCACATCCCCTTCTATCCATTCTGCAAAGATATAATACATTCTTCGTCCACCATATGACCCGCTCCACCACTTACAATATTACCCATTTCCGAAAGGATATACTCCAGTCCACAAAATCCTAGATGCCACCAAACGGGCCCGTGCCATTCCATTTTCATCCAGTAACTCGCCTCGCTACGTTTCAGCCAGAATTTACGATTGCCCTTCAATTTCCGCCCAGAAACCCCGGCGTTTCCGTTCGAACCACGGCGGACGAGGCTGAAGGCTGCGCTTCGAACATTTATTTATCACCTAGGTTTTACAGAGCGAGGAAAGATAAGTCAACCAGAGCTGATTACGATAACGTGAAATGATACGACAGGAATGATGTAGAAAGTTAATCGGTTCAAATTCACATTATAGCACAAAAAATATCAAATTTAAGTCAATTGAATAAAAATTGTACGTTTCTGACCTCTACATAATTTAACCAACATTTCTTGTAATTAGGTTACAAATTTAAAAAAATAAAATTTTCGTCAATCTCTCGCCGACGTTTCGATATGTTAATACCACCATCGTGACCACAATGAAAGAATAACATGGAAATACACATCAAATATATAGTGCCAAAACCAATTATCAACATTTGATATTATAAAACATAATTAATAAAAACAAAGTAAACTTTGGAAGAAAAGAAAATTGTAAACAAATATTATATAAATTACCAAAAACAATTTATTAAAATAAAATTTTTAATCAATTCTTTACTTTTTGTAATTTTATTGTCTTTTTAAGTTTACTTTATTTTTTCACAACATTTTATAATTTCAAGTGTTGATAATTGATATTGAAAGTATATATTGTACCAATTTTCAATAGAACACTTTGAAACTGATTACGTTTGATTGCATTGATAATCATTGATAGTCTTGGTTTATTAATCTGCGACAGATTTATAAAAAACATTGTGTACATTGTTTCTGATTTGAGAGAAAGGTAAAATTGATTTTCTAGCAATTAAAAACGATTAAAATAGAAAAGAGTATTTATGCATATTACGATGTAGTATAATTAATTTCTAGTGCTTTAATGTAATTTCAATTCAGTAAATAATTTGTCTGTGATTCAAATAACTCTTTAAAGAAGAAACTATTGTAAAATAGTAAAAGTTTTAACAAACTTTGAGGTAGAATCTCGTGAAAAGTGAAAAGTGTTCATTGGAAATCCAGGTCACATGAGCCCAAATTTTTTGAAGTCTCCGCCCCCTTCGTACAGTGAAGTGAGACGACATCACGACGGCGACAACTTCCATCACCGCCGTCATCACAACTGCTATCGCCGCCACGACCCACAATTTTCACTCAAGCAGACCTGGCGACAGTCAATGAACGGGGCTGGTGACTTGGCTTACTGCAGTGACCGAGGAAAGAAACAGCTAAGAGACAGCGAGTCTATATCAGCTCAGTGAGGATGGTAAATACAGATCGGCGGTCGGCAAAATGGGTAGTAAGAGTAAGAGAAGCAGGAAGTGACCTACAGTAAGAAAGTGAGGAGTAAAAGATTGAGACTCAGAGAGTGAAAATCAGTGAGTTAAGTGAGAACATGGAGGTCAGAGAGAACCAGTGTGAGAACGGAATCGGTAGATGAACTCATGATAAGCTCACGATCAGTGGCCATGTGAAATGAACCGAGAACAGACGGTATCTCCTATAGTACGTGTCTTTGCTAACATCGTGCGACGAGGTCGTAAAACCCATAAAGGTATTGTATTGGAACTCGTATTAATAATCTGGATGATAAAACGCATGAAATATCTGAATGAGATAGAACTATTCAAGAACTATTTGAATGACTGCAAATTCACGCGTAATGGACACGAACTCACATTACCGTAGATAATTATAGGAGAATCAGTACATATATGAAAAATAATTAATTAGGTTACATGATGTTTATGTTATTTTGGAAGGGTAATAATTGGGATTTAATAAATGCATAGTGTCAATAAGTTTTTTTGTTTATGATAAATAATTAGTTAATTTGGTTATATGATGTTTATGTTATTTTGGAAGGGTAAATCATGAATTGGAATTTATGAAATGTGATGTATCTATGAGACGCCTTGTGTGATAAAATTGTTAAAAATAAGTAGTAAATTATTATAAATTGAACCACCGATTTGGGGCTTTATGTAAGAAAGTAAAATAAATTGTTATAAATTGTTATAATATATTTTGTATATTTGATGTGTATTTTCATAGGATACGTTTATTGTAGTCATAAGTATATTATACATATCAAAACGTTGGCAAGTTCAAAGAGATGTTTTTAAAATTTGTGACATCCCCAGAAATTGTAGTTAATATATTTTCAAAATATATACAATTATCTCATCTTAAGATATTACACTGATGATACTGCATTTCCAAATTTCTGCACAAATGAAAAAGCAATATTAGTTATCATTAATATTCTTGAGTGTTTAAGGGTTTATTTCATCAAATTTTAATTTAAATGGTATAACCGTTAATACTCTGAAGTTTTTTACCCTCCATAAGAATTCATTCATGAAAAAATTATCAAAATTTTTCTTTATTAATTAGTTTCAAATTGATAAACAAAAATTTATTTCAATATCGGAAATCTTGAGTAATTCTAGTTATGTGATTAGGTCTTAAAATATATGACTATATCATGAATATCACAAAAAAGTTGCATAGCAGCAATTTGTAATATTAAACGTTTTTTCGACATTATTAGCGATATCCATTATAATGTACCTACTTTTGCGGTTTAGTAATCTATTATCGTAAAAAATACTTAAATCACAAAACTATAAAATTTGAGTAAATGAACAAAAACATACTTCACCAGTCACTTTAACGAAATAGTTGCAATTATTATTTTGATATCTCCAAAGAATCAGATGTTAGTTTACTTTCTAAGGAAATTTCTGAAATTGTATCACTTATTTATATACGATCAAAAACTTCAAAAAGAGGTTTAACTTTTTTTAGAGGCGTGACGCATGAACCACGAATCCATTGCGCACGGTTATCGTATCTGAACGTGCTCTGGTTTGTTTCACACGAATCAAGTGAATCGTTAAATTTTGTTAATTAACCTAAAGATACAAATTCAATCATGTTTATCTTTCCTTTTAATTCATTGATATAAAACTATTAGCATTAAAATAAAGAAAACAATTATACATCCCAGTGATTCGAATAACGTCGAGTATTATTACTCAAGGGCTGTGTATACATTTGTGTGTTTAGCACATGCAGTAAGCAACCTTCACATTGAAATGGAGGATCACCGCGAGCAGTGTCAAGGGATGAAGAGGATGTGTGTAGGTGAGGGTGAATTGTTGAGTGAGGGAGGTGGGGGTTGAATGAAGGGAGAGCGGTGGGTCACTGGGGTCGCGGCCACCCAGAGAGCCTTGGGCGCCGAGCGACGGCCGCCGCGAGCACCGCCCCGAGCCAGGCTGCATCCGCCAGGGAACGCCGGTCTGGCCGTCCGCCCGCCCGCCCGCACAGGTTGCTCCACACGGTGCGAAGGGGGCGAGAGGTCGTCGGTCTTGGTACGAGGCGCCATAGGTGGGTGTGGTGGGAATTATGGAACACAGTAGATTCAAACATGTGCATTATGGATGAAACTGAATACGTCTGTTCATGTTTGGGGATTGGAAATCTCATCTTGAGGGTAATAATTTTTGTGGGTTACGAAGTTATTATATAAGAAAGTATTCAACAATTGTTTGAAATTATAATGTGTGTTTGCGTCTGTCACGGCTCATTTATTTATTTCTAACATGCTAAATTTAATTGCAGTAAATTTAAATATTTCCAAAATTGTGTATAATATGAGTTGATGCACTTACGAAGAAGTTTTATCTTCCAGCATTGACTGTAATCTAGGATACTACTCTAGGTTACTACGGTACTAAAATGTAACTTCAACCAAACACACAAATTTGCAATTTTTTTCATAACAAACATTTTTCATGCGTGTTAAAGGGTCCTTCAATTATAAAAAGAACTTGACACAACTGTGATTGAAGATTTTATCACATCCAAATATCAAGACACGCCTTTTCGTCATTAAATCATTCAATCATGAACTGCAAAACCTTTGAAATCTTTATTCATTTTTCGTGATCTTTTAATCATTTTTTCCGCTTAAATTGTGAGACAAAAGTGTATAAAAAGGTCATTTATTTCAAAGACTGCAAAAATATGTTAAACATGATTAAGACTATAGTTACCGCTTTTTTTAAAATCATTTATCTCAGAGTTAGTGCGTTATTGATGCATCTTTTAAAACCAGGAGATCGTAAATGTATATCAATATGAACAGTCATATTTTTCCTATCTCAATAGAAATAGCTAAAAAACCTAATTACCGACCCCATCAACTCAATGTGTTTCTCACAATAGGAAACTGACTCGCCGCTCAGGAACCATTATTTGCTGGTTATAAAAACCAATTATTAACTTATAAAACCACATTAAAACATGTTTGGACTTATGAAATAAAATTTGGGGTATGGTCAGTCACTCAAATCTTGAAGTTCTTCAACGCTTGCAATACAAAACCCCTCCGCATCTTAACCAACGCACCACGGTACATCTCTAACTCTGTTCTACACAGTGATTTACAGGTTCCGGCAGTATCCAGATCCGTTTTAGAACTCGGCACGAGGAGCTAAGATTGAGTAACCATCCCAATGACGTGACCCTGAGCATGCTCGACAACAGTGAATAAACCAAAAGATTCAAGCTGCTTTACCTTAACTACAGATTTTGTAATTAAATAGTTTCTAAATTTGATACAAAAATAAGAGATACTATGGGGTATTGTTCTCTCTCTTCTAAAATTTCCTTACAAATAATTCATCGAATGTTCTGTAACTTGAACAAATTGTGAATAAAAAATTATATGAGAGAAAAGTAATTATTATAACGTTTTGATTTTTTACGTAATAAAAATTAAACTACTATTATAAAATTCATAATTATTACTTTTTTTTGGATAATTTCGTGCTTTGAGCGTACCCTCAGTTCCTGCAGCAAGGTCTTTTCCCTTTCGTTTCTCGCAAGACATTCCTGTACTTCTAGCTTTTACAGTGCGATCATTATTCAAATATGGTTAATATTCCAACCTTGCGCAAGATGTCTCGAGGATATATCTAATGACACACACACACACTCATTCACAGAGGTCTTGCGTGTGGGTTGGGAATGGGCTCACCTGACGCTGCAGGGATCCAATCGCTCGCCATCGTACTCCCACTCGGTCTCTTTTCTTTACACTATTACCAACTTTATAAGATTTATTTTGAATACTCGCTTCTTTACCCCGTGTTGCTCGGGGTTTCTGTATTATTACGTGGAACATATTAGTTCCTTTATTCCTGTACTTTTAATGACTTCTGCCGGTTTATTAAATGTAAAATAAAAATAATCAATTCACGTAGAATACATGTAGTCCCCAGAATTGTATTCGAATTTGTGCATAATTACGAGTAATTTCAAAATCCAAGGTGAAGAAAATTACACTGTATACAATATCGCCCTATAAGCTAAGTGTATAGTTCAAACATATAAAGTATGTCAATTAATTACAGGTTGTGTGAATGGAAACAATGTTCGTCATAGCTTTTGTTTGTTTGTTTCTGTTTCCGAGGTAATCACCAGTTTTGCGAGTAAAGTTCCACATCTACTGGACACCAATCTAGTATTATTGTTTTTATCGTTATTTCACTCCATCTATATTTACCATAATTTGCACGGCACTTGCAACATCCTGGAGAAGGATCATTTAAAATTTTAGATCAATTCATCGATAACTTTTCTCAATGTCGATATCACAGATGTTCCACGGAATTCATTTGCTGAGCGTAGGTTAATTACATTAATCCGAAAGTTCACATAATTTAGAACGTAACGAGCAACATTCCTAAGTGATTTGAAGATCAGTGAAAACATTTTTGTTCAAGGGTTAAATTAGTAGAAGACTTCAGAATTCATCAAGGGAATCACTGTCCTTGTCCAGATTTTTCAATAAAAAAATGATACAATATGTAATTTTTCAATTTAAAACAAAATCATTTTCAAATGTCGCATTGTGAAGCAATTGAAATGTAATAACAGGAATACACTGAAAGAGTTCAAAATATGAATTGAAAATCCAATATAAGTACTAAAAAAAAAGAAGAAGTTACGTATGTGTACACTTGCTAGTAAGAAAGTGTATGTAAGTTGAATAAAACCACTGAGCTCGTTTATACAGTTTATAACATATTTCAGTGATAAACACATTAATTTAGATTGATTTCAGTAATGTAACCGAAAAATTGCATGTTTGTGAAGATTTTTGTGTGAGGTCTGTAATTATATGCACTATCAAATTAAATTCAAATGGTCTCACGAGGTTAAAAATGCTAGAAATTAATTCCTAAATGCCATAGAGAGACAGGAAATATATTTGTAAAGCATGCAATACCTGATTCCTGGTGATGACTTATTATGTAGAAAAATAAAAACTATACTTTAACTGATCTGTAAACACGCAAGCAAAGAATTTACTGCATGTTCAATTGCATTTTATTTGACGTAATTAGTGACCAAGCCTGTAAAACGCTCTATTCAAATATCTTAATTTGCACCAATTTTATAAATGCTATAGACTCATTCTCTTTAGCATGAAATACTGTTCCTGGGGATAATTGTTGTCGAAATTTCACGGAAATTCCTCTTAAGACTCCCTCTCTCAAACTTTGTCTTTAAATACCTAAACTTGTCCCATGGGGGAATCCTCATAAGTTGGCAACATTGTCCAGCGTGCAGGTGAGTGTCCGCAACGGAGCTTCTGCGGGGGCGGTCGAAGGAGGAATACGGCACGTGGCAACACGTCGTGGACAGTTAGGGGGTGGAAGGGGTGGGTTGGGGAAGGGAGATAGGGGGCTACTTCGCTGCCACCGCGGTCTCATATGAGCCCGCGGCCCGGGTGTGTCTACCACCCACGTATGACGTGGTAACTCACACCTGAACCGGTCTGGGTCGCACTCAACCTCTGACCTCAACTACCTCTCCGCACCCTGGAGACGTACGAGTAGCGTTCGTTGTCCTGGCGTATTTTGACCCAGATCAGTAAATCAAGTCGGAGGTATAATTCTGGGATTACTGAAATTGAAAGGCAACGTGTTTTGGAGCTGGATAATTTTTTCTTTTAAGGACCAAATTGTATGAATTTGTAATAACACAACGTTCTGAAATGTACGAAACATAGATCAAAGCCTGCTTTCATCATTTTTCATCCGGGACGAAGTCTTTAAATTCTGTACGTAAATTTACCCTTAGTTTTGTTTTCTGCACGTACAGAATTTGATTGACGTAAAAGGAGCACCCAAGATCGTATTCCAACTATTTTGCAATGGAAACTTTGGAAGAATGAGGACATCAGAATTATTCGCCTATCACGAGAATTCATGTTTATCTACAAAATTACTTATTACTGTCAGGGGAACAGTGGCCACAAATTTCGTCTGCTCTACTAATGTATGTTGAGTTGCGAATCCCCTGCATGGACAGAGTCATTTCTAATAGGAGGGTATATTACCAATAGCTGTAGTGTACTATATTGAGTAGGATAATGACCTAATTCCAGAAGAAATAAAATTATAGATTGTAACTATATGGTCAAATATATGAGATTTTTAATTTTACCATCATGTTTCTATAAAAAACTACAATATTGTTTTAATGTCGTTTCAACTAACTATGGACTACAATAAATCAGGTTCACGTGAATGGGCAGTTCTACAGAAATTGGGAATATATGCCCAAAACACCCTATCCAGTTAGGTTTGGATATTTTCTATTTTTTTTTTTTTTTTTTTNTCAGATTAAATGTGCGTGACACAGATAATTTATTTACGATGGTTCCCTCACTCCTTTGTCATTTCGTATCCCAGTCCTTCGTCATTTTTTTTAAATTCACGTCTGTCAAGGAATACAGAAGCAGTTGATGTGATGGCAACCCTGTGGGTTCCGGTCAAAACCAATGTAACCTGCATCATTGCTCAATATCCTCAGTTGTTTTGTGTGTGTGTTGGATCTGTTTTGGTTTATGAACCTCACTCCTTTGTATGTCGCCAATTTATAAATTTCCATAGATCACCCGGATACACTCAGCAGACACTTGGGAGGAAAATCATCTAGACGTAATTTAAATTGCCGTTTCCAACTTCAATTTGTAGAGGAATAACCCTATACGTCACCAAAGAGTCATGGGACTGTGACAGTATAATGAAAATCCACAAATATTTTCTGGAAATCGAATCTAGAATTTTCTCGCTATATGTGAGCACGCTACCAATTTTTTTATCTACATTATTTTTACCATGACCTATTAGAGACCGCTACATTTGTATAAAAGTCAAACTATACCACAACAGGCCCCGAAAGTCTATGGGGTTCGCGGAGAGTAGAGCTCCGCAATTATTTGACCTCGGTACTAGTGGTGATCAGTATCTCGCTCCGACCGGTGTGACCCCAGGATAGACCCTGGTACTTATTTTACAACAAGCTGAGTAGGCCTGGGAGCCAGTCTGGATGTTGAGGTGTTTGAACACCGGGGTTTGAACCCCAGCCATCCAGCCAACAGCTCAGCGCTCTACCCACTGAGCCACGCAGACTCCGCTCTATTGGTATAAAGTTGCGTATTCATTTTTTATTATTAATCATATACTTATTTTTTGTGACATATTCTTATAGCTCAACTTTAAATTGGTTATCAGTTGCATGAATTTTGCTCTTATATTAGCAATCAATATACCCAATGGTTATCGTTCAGTTATTGTGTGTTTTTACAATTATTTTGGACGGTTTATTACCAAATTACAGCAAGTAATAAACCTAACTATAGATACTTATCAGACCACTAACTCCTGGTGAAACAAAACCATTCGATTACATGAGGATAAGCGGGACCGGGTTATGTTATACAAAAACAATACGAATACAATAATATACATCATATGGTGTCAGCTAAATTGCAAAGCATGGAGCAGAACGATGAAAAATCAATTAAAGCACGCAATATAAAAAAAATATTTCTTTACGTACATCAACCTTAACTTCACTTTAATTTCAATGTTCAGAATATATTATTTTAAACATCTGAAAATTTGCGCATCTTTAGAAGAAGAATTTATCCTAATATTTCGACCGTCTTCTGTAAGTTTACCTCAGTAAGTCTTTGTAATGATCTGTATTGAGTGTTGCAAGAAAGCATGACAAGTTACCTGGACTTTCATGGAACTTGAGTTCAAGAAAGTTTTTGAGCGCTTCTACAAGGCTCAAGATAAAACGATTACGTAACTTAAAAACGCTTACGTTGTGACAAACTGCTCCAAAACGTTTTATTAAAAATAAAATTATAACTAATGATTAAGGAACCCCTTTTGAATTCCCATATCTGAAAGTTAGTAAAATTGAATTACTATAACATTCATCTATTAGCATAGAAACTTTAAATTCCACTTACGCCATGTATCCATTTTAATTAGCTTCAAAAGGATCAGGCTGATTTATTCTACGCAAGACCTATGCAACTCACCAAAAGATCAAACCTTGAAGAGATAATTTCAGGCGATGTAATGATTTGAAGGGAAAAATTAAAATTTACGGCCATCTGTTCTGTATGACGAATGATATGGTCTTAAAAGATTTTCCTGCTCTTGACTTGTTGAAATCATGTATTAGTTGAAACTATTCTTAAATTATTTTTTATTTTCAAAAATATTTCTTTCGACTTCTGCAATAATTTTCTACAATCTCTTAAGAGTACATCATCTTTTTAGTAAATTGTAGAAGTGATGCGGAATTTTTCCCAGATGCCTGTATTGCTTTTTTCATAATTAATATTAATTTGAATGCAAAAAATTAAAAAGAATAAAGCATTTTTTTTGGAAGAAGAAATAAATTCTAGCAGTTATTGTATCATTCTAGCAGTTATTCCAGCTATTGTGAACTCATAAAGATCTGATAAATCCAGAATTTAACTTGTTAAAGACGCTTTATTTTCCACCCAAGATCATCTCAGTATCTTGCTCCATTCAGGCGACTATGTTAAATAAACCAATGCATGTACTACAATGTCCTCCAAAAACACTGCTGCCTCCTGATGGACGGGATTGCGACAATTTTGGAACGGCAGGTAGAGGGTTTTCTTCCTCCTTTTCCTATGACATGTGAACTGTCGTTCATCCAAGCGGTGACGAGCTGGTCTCATCCCACACCGTGACCACGCTGCAGAATGTAATTTGCTTTATTCAGATAATAGGAATTCCATGACTGCAGTTCTGGTCGTCGAGTCAGATGTACCACGTGATTTTCAAAATACCCCAAGGATCCTGCTGCGACAATGAAACTTAAAATAGCAAAGAACATTATGGCCTTCACCCTACAAATTTCAAATTAAATACAGTTGAGTAATAATAATAATAATAATAATTATTATTATTATTATTAATAATAATAATAATATCAGGCACTTAAGACAGAAATTTAAAAGATTTGGAAACAGAATGAAGTATTAATTATTCTCCTAATAATTTCAGCAACTGGAGTCATTTCCAAAATACTGAAAGGGCATCTTGCAAAATTGCCATTGACCAGAAATGTACTGCCAGAAATGCATAAATCCGTTATATTACAAACATGTCACCTAACAAGAAAATTTCTTAGTCTCGACTAAGACCAAATTTTACCTCCGGCTTGGTGTATAAGCCCGTCCCAACTACCTGTTAGAACAGAGAAAAAACAAAAAACAAGAGCACAACAAAAATAATAATAATTGAATGAAATTCAATGAGCATTAATTAATATGGCTCCTGGCATTGCGGTTTACTTTGTCGAACATTGAACTCATAACCTTATACGTTACAAGTACACAACCACTTTACACATGCAAGACAACCAGTATCTTGCGTTCTCCATCACAACACCTTTAACCTCAAACAGCGGCCGGTGTTTCAGTCAACCTATTGGCCATAGATCTAGGCGACCAGTTCGAAACAGCAAAATTCAATACCCATTGTTCTCAGAGGTCAGAAGATCTCGGGTGATTTTCGACTCTTACGAAACCGATTACATTAATTTCCATATTAAACATATAATTTTCCCTATAATACATTGGAAAAGACTTCTTTTACGTTTTTCTTAAACATCAATTTTCACTTGAAATGTTTTATGATGTGTCAATTTAAAGTTTATTCGTAATATTAGTGCAGTTTTCCTTTTTATGTCATTAAATATTCGTTTTTTAATTTAATTATTAATAATTAACAGTGTATTCATTCAAAACGACATGTTTTCATTCCTGTATTGTTTCATATAAATGAGAGATGTGTTGTCAGATTGTGTGATATCGTCAGGTTAAAACTACTGATTTAATATTTACTGTAAAATTAAATCATATACATCAATAGGCAAACGTCCCCTACATTATTCGTTCCTCTTCTACCTCAGTGAATGGTGTACAGCACACAGATGACGTTTCGTACTTTAGATCATTAAAAGAAGTGTCTACGATTTCCTATTATTTCATCTTTCATCTATTCCTTTACGAGATAACAACATTTAAAAAGTAAATAAAGAAAAGACGCTACTCGATTCATTTATTCGAAATGGATTTTCCTGATTCCTGACGAATAAAAGTATGGTGGGTGATAAATAATATTTGTAGCGAAATGTACGTGATGTTCCATTCCGAATTATTCTGTATTCACACCAGAAATAATTAAAAATGTAAAAAATAAAAATAAAATGAAACTTATATGTTTGCATATACGTAAGTAAAATTGATATTTATGGGGTTAATGCATAATTTGAAACAATATCTTGGTTTCCTAAGGGATAAATGAATATGACAAATGCTCTTCAGGTTATTTCTTTTATGAAATGGATTTATCTTTGTGAAATGAATATATTTCTCATTTCAACCATTATATCGCCATCCTAGAATATCTTAATTCAAATACTCATTACTATAAGTGAGAAGCGAATATGATCTCTGACATTATCAACTCACATAACACGGGAAAATTTCCCAAGTACCCGTATTTAACCCGTGACCGCAAGCGGTCAGACAACATGTGATGCGTTTATTGATGATATGCTGTTTCTAAGTAGTCAATCCTTACTCTGGCATTTAATTTGGACAAATTTAAAGCTAAGCAGACCTAAATGCACGAAATTGCTCACTTTCCATAAATTTTCGTGCTTTTCCTGATGTGCTCTGGTCAGATGACTTAATTAAGTTCATCTTGGTGTTGTCTGTCCTAACTCGATTGAATAAAACTAAAGTTACGCGTTTGATGTGGCATGATCGAAATATATTAATTATTACATCGCACGTGGTTTGTGACACAATTAGTTGAAAAAACAGGTTAGAAAGACTTTACTGAGAAAACAACTAAGCAGCAATAAAACATGTTCTTGTTCCGTATTTCTGTAAGTTGATGTCCAAAATATAATTATGAATCTTAACGCCGTAGTTGCAAAATCTATGAATAAAATTGAAGGAAACTAAATAGAAACAACAAAATCGATCTGCTTCTTGAAAATGAGAGTAAAACATTCCATATCTAACGCAGCCTACGCAAAGAATTACAGTCTCCATAGCAAACGAATATTTTATTAGAAGTTTTGAACCAATTTGAATAAGTCATTGTTTGCTCAACTATATTTCATGCGTCATATTAACAAAAACAGAACACGATATATCTCGATATTTTACGTTAAATATCACAAACCAATTATCATCAGATGAGAAATATTTACAATATTGAAAATCTTAGACTTAGTTTCATTTAACTGTTCCGTCCAGATTAGATATTCAAACTGGGTAAAATAATTATATACAGGAAATGGTTATATCAAGATCTTTCACAAAGCAATTATAATTTATGGTGCTTAAGAAATATACTTCAGCAAATAGGGAAGTCTTATTTAACGTACTTGTAATAGTAATGGTGATTTATGGACATTAAAAATAATTTCCTTACACCCTTGTGTAATTCATGGACTCTCGAGATCGAACCGGCACACTCTAGTGGACGCTTGAATAGGAACGTGAAAGTGCATTACTTATCAGCATGAATACGTAAGTGATATACAAGTACATATTCAAACTCAGAAATGAAAAATTAGGTTCGACTGTTACCTTTTCCATTTGGAGTATTTACAAATCAGCTTTGATTTATAAAATACACTTTATCTTTTACAGATAAAAAGTATTGGGTTTTTCGCTGAACAGAATTCCGTGTAGATCCCTGTTGGTGATGGCGATTGCGATTATTATTATTATTATTATTATTATTATTATTATTCAGTCTCTCTTTTCTTGCTGCAGTATTGTCTTCGCACTCTCCATAGTTTCTCTAAAAGTCGTATTTTCTATTGAATCTTATTTTATGTCGTTCTCTTTCTAAATCACGCCTCACTTCTAGAATCCAACAATTTTTTTGACCTTGCAATCCACATGTTAATTATTATCACAAAACTTCACTTTCAGGAACAATAATAACGCATAAAATGTTGTTCTAACATACAAACTAAATACAAACAAATTTAAAAAACAAACTGTGTTTACTTTTTATTGTTGTCCAGAAAAAAACGACTGAATGTTTTTCTCAGTAACTGAATACAAGGGCACAATTCCTGTTTCTCACATGCATACTCAAACGTATATACACACTAACTCACAAAAGCAGTATATTGAAAATAAATGTATACGAACTTTTGTATGTAAAATATTATTTTTTATGTTTATATTTCTTCCGTGTACCCTACACATGGAGAAGATGTGTGATAACTTTCGGTCAGGTGAAAATGGCGACGAGTCGGGATCGAACCCGGAACTCCTGCTTTGATCGCAGGGGTGTTAACCACAACACCACCCGTTCGCCTTCCACAACTGTACACCATTTCCACCCAGATCTTTTTTATATTTATCATGTTATATCTATAAAAAGAAGCTGAACAGGCACCGAAAGATCCAGTTATTCCAAACTGAATTAAGAAGTTTATGGGGTTTAACTCTCCTATGATATGTTAGATGAAAATTTTTATTGAATGTCTCAATAAAACTAGTACACTGCATCACGACACAAGTGGTTCGTACATATTCAGGTAACTGAAATTAAATGTCTCAATAAAACTAGTACACTGCATCACGACACAAGTGAATGGAACTGAAAGTACGAGATTAGTCAAACTCAAAAGAATATAATAATGGCAGAATATTTTGATTGATGTTTTTAAAATCTGGAGGCGGGTTTTCAATTAACATGGATGTGCAACGATTTAGTTTTTACAAACATTTAGGTTACAAACATTCAATTAGAACTGCATTAGAATTTAAAAAATGTACTTGTTTTAAGGCAAATTTTACTTTAACAATACGTATAATTCAAGGGTAAGGTTTTTTAAAATTAATTTTGTCCAAAGATATTACTTGTTCTCTCTCTCTATCTCTATCTCATATGGTTAGTTCAGTGCTGGCAAACATTTTCAAAAGGAACAACATGGAAATCGGGAATAAGTAAGATGGTTCAGTTTGTTATTAAATATCTGGAGGGTGAAAAAACATCAAAATAAGAAGAAATTAAATTGTACAAATTCTAATTATAGAAGCTTGGCTCTTACTTTCCTAGAAATGACAATATTATGCAAATTTCATGCACACGAAGAGATGGAGCCATAACTAAACGAAAAGTGTCGAACATTCTCTCAAAATTAATTTTTTTGCTGAATTTTGAAGTAGGGACATTTTTATTGTCTTAAATTCGGCAGAGTTTATAGAATGTTTGAAGAGTTTCTAATTAAAGGATTGTCCGTGACCACTCATACGCATTGACGTATTACACATACCTCGTATTTCAATTTTTGCCCAATTTACGGATCTTTTTTGCCAATTTCTCCAAAACTAGTATCTCAAACTAGTATTTTTTTTAAAAAAATTATGTGCATTTATATTTGAAGTAACGAATTTCATTATATAAAACTGAAAGAATTTAATAATAGCAACAAAATATTCTGTTGCAGAGAGAATACTGTACAGGAATTATGAGATCAATAACATGATAATTCCTAATATTCTATGAGAATCTATATACCCGAGAAGGAGTTGTGTGTATAATTAAGATTTGAGACACGTTTGCTGAAATACCCATCTCCTAGTTAACAATTAAATGGTTTCACATCCATTTTAATTTAAAACAAACCTCGTGTGTTCAACATCTTAGAAAAATATTTCATATTTATTTTATTTTTTTATTTTTCTGTTTTATACTGCAAGTCTCGTAGTTGCGAATTATAATGAAAGGGCATTGTTTGCCGTTGAAATAGAAAAATCATCCGTCTCTCAAACTCCGATGTAAAATTTGATGACGCATTTTCGCAACTTGTATTCATGTAGTAAATTCGAAGTATCATTCTGACATTTTCGTGGTACTACTGATGATCTTGCACAATCAAAAATGGAAATTCTTCCTTGCGAAATGTTTCTTTAGCTCGTTGGAAAGATCGCCCTCGTTATTCGAGCAAAGCTTTAATATTCAGATCTCGTGCAGTTACCGAAGCATCAGACGTTCATATGCTTGCGTCATTTATAGCTGGAATGGGAGAGTTCAAGTGGGCAATGGCGTAAGTATCCGATCGCCTTCTGCACGCCCCCCTCCACGTACGCAACGCCACACCTGTCGTTTCTCCTTCACCACCATCGCCACCGCGAACAGAACACACACATACGCACACGAGAACACCAGATGTGAATTACTGTTGTACTCTGGTTCAACCAAAATATGAAACGCAAGTCTTCACTAAGGGGTGTGGAATAATAGTATGTGATAACTTTCGGTCAGGGGAAAATGGCGACACGCTGGGCATAAAACCCGGGACTCCTAAATCTTGGTGGAAGTGGTGTAGAGTTGTGGAAGGCGAACGGGTGGTGTTGTGGTTAACACCCCTGCGATCAAAGCAGGAGTCCCGGGTTCGATTCCCGACTCGTCGCCATTTTCACTTGACCGAAAGTTATCACATATCTTCTCCATGTGTAGGGTACATGGAAAAAAATATATGCATAATAAAAATATGTGTCCGTTCATAAATTTAATAACAAAAATTTTACCATTTTTTTTAAAACCCGCATACTCGTAATGTACCTATATCAATACCTCTTACCATCGCTGCAAATAGTTACATTTCGTTAACCCTACCTCCCCCCTCCCCCCATGTAAGATGAGCTTTTATTGATTTTCGAAAAATTGGGGGGTGGGGGGAAATATTTACACAGTGATTCACACGTTCGTTCCTCATTGCTCTCGCCAATTACTCGCGTATCTCTTTATCAGTTACAAACTTAATTTACGCACAATAATAAGTATTCTAAAACTTAGGCTAACTCATCCCTAACCCACCATAACGCAGTGGACTGATATGAACAATCCCATCCCTCACAGTGTGACTTGTGTAATTATGGACCACGCCTGCCACAGGATCTTAAAACTTTGATTTAGACTAAATTTAACCGGAAGTTTGGACTGAATTTAAGAATAACTATAGACCCGAGGACCAACATGCATTAGTTTTGTTATTGGGCACAAATAATATTTCTTAAATTGACTGATGTTACGAATTCGACGCTATTGGAGTGTATGTACTTCAAAATACCAAAACCGTTCCTTTTTCCGGAGTTGGTACAAGATTTAACTTTTATGAATACTTTGTTCGTACTCGCATCACGAAAAAACGTTTGAACGAATTGATATGAAACTTACGCAGTCAAATTTCTTGTGTCCAGTCGTATCAGATAAAAAATTAGAAGATGTGAATTTAATTACGTCCATTGTATAATAAAGATAAATCAATAATTAATTAATTATGACCATTATTTGGGCTATCACAATATATTTTTGTTGCATTTTATTAGTATTTTGGACTAAAATACAAAAAATATTCTGTAAACTTCGTAAGAAGTTAGAAGTAAGTTTTAAATTATTTAAATTAACAACGTCTACATATACTCGTATAACCTGAATTAATATATCAGTGGTTTGCCAGATAATATAAACAGCAAAAATTCGAAAAGCAGGAGAGTGAGTTAACGCCATATCTGACATCAAGATATGGTGAAGAAATAACCGATTCTGTTGCTTAAGCAATAAAAAGTACTTCAATAAATAATTTCAAAAATATGACTTAAATATTATTATAAATTAAAATTACTTCAATAAATATTTTCAATAATATTACTTAAATATTACACAGGCGCACACACAAAAAGAGTCGAAACCCAGAAGGTAGGCTCTACTACCCCTATGTATTTTGGGGCGCTAAAAAACCAATTATGACTATAAAAAATTCTAATTATCCAATTTTCCTGTAGCATTCCTACAGTCCCCAGGGGGGTAGAAATTTCGTTTTTCATGAAAATTTAAAATATATGTATATTCTCGGGTATTTTGGTAAGCGGAAGCTGAATATGACGATAGAAAATGATACCGATTACTCAATAGAAGCCCTTACGATCATCAGAGGATGGGAATTGATATACTCGTTAAGAAAATTGAAAATGTATGCATATTATGAAACCAGTTTTTATCGTTATATTCGGTTTCAACTTACCAAAATACCTGAGAATATACATACGTTTTAAATTTGCAGAAGAAGAGAAATTTCAACCCCCCATGGGTGTTGTAATGGGGTACTAAGGGGTGGTTGAGTAGTTGAAAACAATTTTCGTCATTATATTCGGTCTCAGCGCACCAAAATACCCGAGAATATACATATATTTTTAATTTTCATGTAAAACGAAATCTCAACTCCCCTTGAGGGCTGTAGGGGGTGTTAAGAGAAAATTGATTTATTTTTGTGTGTGTGCGCGCGCGCCTGTGTTATTATATATCAATTATATTTCAATAAATATTACTTCAATAATAAAAATTACTTAAATACTGATATTATGTATTGGACTTAATTTTTCAGTACTTTAATACAAACCACAAATTGCGAAGCAATGAAACACTTTTAGATTCTCAAGTCTTTTTAATAAGTTAATAAACAATGAATTTTATTTCAAATTTGCTTCGCGTTTCCACCTCTCACCATAGTTCTAGATAGAGATCCGGTACAAATAGAACGAAGCATTTAGAAAATTAGTCTCTGGTAACGATTCAAGGCTGCTGAAAAATTAATGCTTGTCCAAACATTAGGAATGTAATGAAAATGTCGGGACACGGAACTGTAGAACTAAGCAATACCGATCAAGGTTCCAGAGCTACGCTGATTTGCTTACTGACCTGCAGGTGAAGGCTGTTCCTTCGGCAACGTGTTCTTTCAGATGAATGCGCCAACGGAGTTGTACTTTATTAATTAAAATAAAAGGTTAACCTTTCAAGACATCGCTCTACAAACATGTTTTGGGTGCGGCCCTGTCCACTGCACGCAATTTGAACCACTTCACATATTTGGATTTAATTCTACTTTTTAGATTTAATACGGTCACTGTATTAGCATATACCTTCATAAACACATACTAGTTTTATATTATTCAGTTCCATCCAAAGCAAAATTAGTATCTTGAATTACAGAAGCAAAGAAAGATGTCACACAATTACTCTCTCCTCAGAAACTGGAAATTACCAACTATAAAGAATACCATAAATAAGCGAGAGAAAACTAAAAATGATGAAAATTTGTTCAATAGCTGTTCTTTGATAATAAAGCAACTTCTAATGCGATTTAGTTGATAAGTTATCGCACGTAGGAAGTACGTCCTTCGATGTCAAAAGTATTAAATACACCACAGTTCGTTTAATAAAGTTAATTAGTAGTGATTACTCGCAATCTCCTCCTAAAATATTGAAGATAATTAATTTCATGAATGTTCACATACGTAATTTCTATTATTCCTCAAAAGTACATCACAATGTAAATTTTGGATCCTTGAATTCCAAAAACGAATAGTGAGAAAATAATTATTTATACAAGCTTCGCATAATTCTTAGGAAATTGTAATTCTACTCTAACATATATCGATATGTGTACTCATTGGTTACTTTGAGAGGATTATCCTGTGTATAAGGATTACAAATCTATTCCATTAGATGGATGTTTATCAAACTTGGTGAATTTGTGTGAAGCTATATGCTATTTTTGTTTGACAATCACTATCCAATGACTATCACTCGATTTTCTTTTCAAAAGTCTGCGCGTGTGGGTATCGAGGCAAGCTGGTAGGGCGTGCTTTTTTTCTGTAGAGACATCAACAATTAATTTTATTTTATCTACTGATATTCTTTTTATTAGACGTGTATGAAAGGCAGACAAGAGAACTATACAATCTCCCTGGTGACGTCGTGTCGGAAGAATTCAGATGGGAAAACCAAATGAAATGCACTGTTTCATAGTATTTAGCTTTTTTGACATACAAATATAGGTATCATCCAAGTTGAGGAAATAAATAATTCTTTATAAAATTCGCAAGTTATAATTCGCATCACTACTATTCATCAGAATAAATGTGGTTATTATTATTATTATTATTGGCGCTTTAGGGTTCGCCAACAGCTAGGTCACTAAAGGTTATCAGAATACACATGGTAGTCTAGGGAATATAACAAAATAGAAACGTGTGCAAATTAAAAATAAAATATTATTAGAATAGAATACGGCACAAACGTAGGAAAATAATATAACTCGTAAATCCAAAAAAAGAAAAAATTTCGAAAACGATAATCATTAATAATTGAATGTTTCTAAAGAACTATGTATAGATTAATGCTGTATTTTTGTCCATTTTTATACACTTATCATTAATTATCAATTGATCACTTTTGGTACACTTGTTAATTTATGAACATTATAAACTTGGGAACATGAAGAGTATAGAACAAGTTACACAAACGTACTAATACAACTTAACTAAAACACTTAATAATTGAAATTTATTTCCTGAAAATACTCATATACATAATTAACAGAATAACCTGTTTTATAGGTTTTACATAAGTTCTACATCTTTTTTTAAAGCTTTTTCATAGATATTTCTTCTTTATTTACAGTTTCTATTTCATTAGTACAGTTCATACATAATTAAAACAACTTTTTCATATACAGCTATATTCATGATAATTAATGAATCAATATTTCTCTAAGTTCATTAGAACTTGTCAAAGAGATAATTTCTTTCTACGATATTATATATAAATAGTTAGTGTACTACTACTTCAAGTGTAGTTTGCTTTGTTTTCTTTATTTTACAAAAGTCATTTCTTTTTTTTTCCAATTTTAATCTTATTTTCAATTATAAAATGATTTAATTTAATTAATCTTATCATTTTAACAACCAATTTTTCTATTCCTTTTGAAAAATATATTTTGAATCTAATTCTATTAAGTTGTCCGGTAATTTGTTTACTAATTTTGGTATCATGTTTTCTAATTTTTTTTCACCATATTTATGAAAGTAATAAGGTATTTTAAAATTATATTTTTTCATTTTATGTTCATGATTATATTTTTCTAGAAAATTTAAGTTGAATTTATATTTAATTAATAGATTAAATTCATATAAGTTCTTTATGTTTCATTGGAATACATTATGTCATTTTTAATTGAATTATGTTCACTGAAACTTTTTAGTTTTTTGTTTTGTAAATTTTGTAGAATTTTTATGTGGGCATTGGACGTGGAACCCCAGATGGTAATTCCATATCTTAAAACAGAATCAAATAGAGCATAGTTTTTTTTATTTTAAGTATATAATTTTACATTATTGTTTTTATATTCCACATTCTCCAAAGACAAATTCTTAGTTTTTTGTTATGTACAAGGTATGTTCTTCCCAAATAAAATTTTTATCTATAATTGCTCGTAAATATTTAATATTACTGACTAATACTATTCTATCTTTGCAAATACAGTTTTGGAAATTCTTACGAATACATTTATTTTTATGAAGTTTTATTGATGTATATTTTATTTTAGTGTGTGGCGTAGTGATGTGTATTAATTTAGTTTTATTTTTATTTAAAGTGAAACCTTTTTCATGCATCCAAGTTTGAAAGTTTGCAATTTTGCAAATTTTGTTGGGCCTTTTCTTGATCTTTATTAAAGGAAATTATAATATTGTCATCCTCATAACTATAAAATTTACATATTTTGAAACAAACACTCCTTTACATCATTCACATAAATGATTTAGAGTAGTGGGGTCAAATAACTGCCTTCAGGAATACCTTTGTCCAAATTGATCCTGTCACTATATGTGTTATCTATTTTAACTTCATAGGATCTATTACTTAAATAACTTTGAAATAATTTTAATGTATTTCCTCTAATTCCTATCTTTTCTAAGGTTTCCCCTAGTTTCTCATGATCAATAACATCATATGCTTTTGACATGTCTATCGATAACATTAAAATGTGTTCACATTTTTCCAATCTATTATTAATTAAATTTGCAAAATTCTCTAATAGCTTTTCTGTGCTTTTGTTGTTTTGGTATGTAAACTGTTCATTAATTATAATTTTGAATTTGTCTATATAATTTTTGAGTTTCAATGAAATATATTTTTCAAATATTTTACCAATCGAGTTCAGTATTGAATTCGGTCTGTAATTGTTATAATTTAGGAAGGAACCTCCTTTATGTATGGGTTTTATAATTGCTTCTTTTAATTTTGTTGGAAATTCTCTTAATATAATACTTTTATTGATAGTGTTAATTATTAGTTTAATTAAAAACTTTTCATTCTCTTTTATATGATCAATTTTTATACTATCTAGTTCTAGTGCCTTTTTGTTATCCATCTTTAGGACAACCTTCCTAATATAATCTTCATTTGTTTCTGGCAAGTAAAACGAGTTGACTGCTGAATTATTATTGTTACTCTTGAAAGTTACTATACTACATTTATGTTTTATACTATCAATTTGGTTTTTGAAATTGTATTCAAAATTGTTGCTTATATTTTTGAATTGTCTATTTTTCCTAAATTGTCAGTGATTATCTTTTATCCAACAATTCTTTTCCTTTATTTCCTAATAATTCGTTTTGTAGTTTCCCATGTTTTCTTTGCATTTAATTTAATTTTTTTCAAATTGTTTATGAAAATATGATCTTTTTTGTTTAGATATTTGTGCAATCATTTCATTTCTTAATGATTTGTATTCTTTTCTAAGTGAATTTTTGGCATCTATATTGACCTTGGATATACATTTCCATTTTTTGAAAACTGCATCTCTTTTTGACATTAATTTTCTGATTTCATCGTTCATTCAAGGTTTAAGATTTGTATTTTCTCTTCTTGTTATCCTATTTGATTCACTACTTTATTGTTCAAAGATATCCCTAATAGTTTCATAAACTGCATTTCCTTCTTTATTTTCAAGATCTTCCATATATAATCTATCTAGGTTTTAAGTTAGCATTTCTTTATTCACATAATGAATTTTATTTTGTCTTTTAACTGTAGATTTTTAAATTTTTGTATTCGATAGACATGCCTATAGCATAGTGATAGGATATTTTGAATCTATAAATACATGGGTTAACACTTATATAATTTCCTCTAATACTATTATGGTCTGTACATGTTTGTGTAAGTTTGTTTTCCTTTATCTCTTCCCTAGTTGATATAAATACATTGATATAAATTATAATTACTCAACATGTTTAAATATTTTAAACAGCCTAACGTTTCATATTTACTCAATGTGTTAATGTTTGTATCTCCAATTAAAACTATATTTTCCTCTGAAACTTTATTTACTAATTTATCTAGTTCTTCTATAAAAAGATTTAATTTTGTTTCTGGAGGTTTGTAAATTGCCCAGACCTGTGCAATGAGATAATTGTCTAATTTTATTTCCCCTATTAATAATTCATTGTTATCACTTTTTGAAGACAACATAACAAAATTATAGCATTTTTTAACAAAGATTAATACCCCTTCCCATTTCTTTTTTTCCTTTATCTTATAAAATTTGTTGAAATTCTGTAAATCATATTTTTTAATTATATTTTCATCATTAACATTAATTTAACTAAAAATTAGTACTTCTATTTTCTGAACACTGTCTACTATTAATAAATTTAGTTGGTCCCAATGTTTAACAATAGATCTTATGTTAAGATGGAAGAATTTTAAACTTTTTTGATTTTCTTCTAAAAATTGTCTAAAGTTGCTTTGCTTATCAAAAATTTTATTCTCTTTCACTTCTATTAAATTGTATTCTGTATCAGACATTGTGGTGTTTCAAAGATGTAATTAATAACTTTTGTCTCTAATTTAGGTTATGTAAGTCCCCTTCCTTTTGTATCCTGATTACTTTTTTTTTCATCTTTCCTTGTGAAAATTTTTCCATCTTTAAATAATACTAATAATAAAAGAAATAATGGTAATAATAAACTACATTTTATTTATCATGAAATTAAAAAAAATCATTGAGAAGTGACATTTGCGATTTTTTAACTCACATTCAACTTTCCCTTTCTTTCACTCTCTTTCATCCCCGTTCTAAGAGAGAGAGAGAGAGTCATCTAGGATTCCAGCCTCCTCTCGCAACATCTCCTCACAATCAACCTGCCACTACAAGCCCTGAGCGCACAAGCGACGCCTGACCGACCATTAAACCCAGCGTAGCGACCAACCGACCGACACAGCGTTCTCCCGCAATGCGTTTTCACCGCTGCACAAGATTCCTCGCTTTGCATCCGGGTTGTATATCTTTCGCTCGGGACGTGTGTGATGTAGAAAGAAAGACGCTCGTTCTGGAGCGAGGTTACTGTCCCACTTTCGCTTCGGAATCGATTCCTCGGCCCGCTTCGTATTCACACATGTGAGAAAATTCGCTGCGCCGAGGAATTAACTAACATTCAAGAGGCGATAATGCCTGAACGCGGACGAGGTGATTTCGCGTGTTCCGATAATTGAATAAAAGCGATAGGTGAAGGACGAAGTGCTATATAGAATGCTGCGCATGTAACGTTCTGTCGATGAGATTTATCGTTCGGGAAAGATGGAACTTGCAAATATCATTCTTCTCGTGTTACATGATATTTGCATGATTTGATGACGTCATGCGGAACTTCACAAAAGGATAAAGAGTACTTATATATGTATACAAAAAGAGTTAAGGGATATCCCTCTTTTATTCATGCCATATTTTTTTAAAATAATTTTAAATACACAAAAATATTAATTCCTTTTATGAATCATTTATACGGTATGGATGTACGTGTTTGTTCGGCGTACTTAAATTTGATCTTCTAACAGAAAATAAATAATTTAATTTACCGAAATTATTAAACTTTTTATTATGAAATAATTTTACCACGCAATAAGATTACAAACATAAATATAATATCTTGTATTGCTTAGCAAAAATGTAATAACTAAAATATTATTGTAAATTATTCTCTTCCTGTAATTTATTGATGTGTTTTTGTATTGGAATGTAGATGAAATTATCTTCTTAATATATATTTATATAAGAAGCGTCACGTTATTTTTTCTGTGTAATCATTTAGTATCTCATATTTCTATATGAAGGTTCATATAGATATCATTTTTCGCTATGTAGCAATTTAGTTAATATCATATAAACACTATTTTTTAAATATTCTTTTACTGCTTTTTTCTCGTTCTAATGGATTAAATATGAAAGGGCAATATATGTTTTATGATCCGGATATAATGCTGCAAAATATTATAATTGTCACCCATCACCATACAATCATTGATTTTTACTCATAAACGTTTTCTCGTTGACGAAAAGAAAAACCCATTTTCGTTGAGTAGTTTGAGATGATAGACAATACAAAAAAATGGCTTTAAGTTGGATGTATAATTCATTTTGGGAGAATATGAGTAATGGAAAAATAGTGTCCGTGTACATGATTAATTTAGAATTGAATCACAAATGGCGTAAAGGTTTTGACTCAAATGAACTGCTACCTCTCCATATTTCTTTCATGGTGCCGCAACGTAGTCGTTAAGTGCTGCTCTCTACGGTGGAATTTTGTATTTAAGACAGTGCTGCTGTTCCACTGCGGTAACCATGATATTTAAACTGGCATCACGAACAAGCCGAGTTGTCCTGAAATTAGAATCTTTATAATAATGTCAACATGTTTTATTGACAGTTTGCAGGGATGATGTAAGCATGCGTAAGTTTCAAGTCACGAAAGTTCATGAACAATGTTTCCAAACGACGCTAATTAAGATGAAAATCAATTTTGTTTTGAGAAATCAACAGTGTTATGGGAAATCAATAACTGGGACTTTATTTTCGTGTATAAGGATGTACACTAATTTATACTCGCACGTTTTTTTTATTACTTGGAGTGTACATGGTTCAATAAATGGAAACAAAAAGGGGGTTTAGAGTATCAATAACTCAAAAACTTTGATATCTGGGAAAGATGAACTTTCAAATATTAAAACTTTATTAAAATTTATAAAAATTATATAGTTCTAATGAGGGAGAAGAATTCCTTATGCATTGTATAATATATTTTGTTAATTTCATTGCTAAAATATGTTGTTAATTTCATTGCTAAAATATGTTGTTAATTTCATAAAGCTCCAAAGACTATGTTTCTTTCTTTGCTTGAAAATAATATTGTCAATGCTATCTCATTTTGGTAATTGGTAAACGGTAGAAAATGTGGTATCTGAAAAAAAGTGAAAATAAATGCTCATCGCTGGAAAGATTGTATTAATTGTCTCCTTTAATGTTCTGATGGGATAATAAAAAGCAGAAAAGATAAGCAATACCAAAAGTCTCGAAAATTTATTAGAAATTGTTTTAAATTTTTGTAGTTGTTTTATTAACGTCATTAATAGTTTCTAATTAAATATTTGTGGGGCTTGTTCATGGTTTCTTTTCAATGATAATTGAAAATAATTATTTGAGCTTCTGCATTACCTAAACATTGCATGTTATTCTACCATCATCATCAGTATCATGTTACGCTTTCCGTCAACCTTTCTTTTATAATAAGAGCTCTTTAACTCGCCCTTCAAAATTACTGTAATTTAATTTCTTTCCCGAAGAAACGTTGGTCATTACGATCATTGTGAATTACTTTCGTCTTGATGATACACTTTGCCTCGATTTATTGAATGCTCAAATACACTCCTTTAAGACATGAATCCCATTCTGGCACTAAAAAGGATTCATATGTCATTTCACAATAGTATCACAAAATCTTTACCCCAGGTTTCTCTTTCTTTAAACGGAACACAATTAAAAACTGTTACAAATACAAAATTCTTAGGTCTCCATATTCAAGACAACCTCAAATGGAATTGTCAC
>NNCF01126194.1:255112-280450 GCA_002313205.1 Laupala kohalensis
GCCTTAGGGCCCTTGATCGGAATTGATGGGATGGTCCCTTGCTTGCTTCCGGAGAGTAAATTAGTTTTTTTTCCCTCCACGTGGTCATACGCAGTTTGTACTGTTTTTTGACAATAAATTTATTTATTTATTTATTTATGCGAATTCCGTAAAATTTTACGTAGATATGTGTCAAGATGTCAGGAATGTACATCATGAACAAGAAATTTAAATGGATCTTGATATTTCTTCTGGATATTGATTAGAGTAAACATATTTTTTCAAAAGCATTTCACCTTTGAAGGACACACATCCTATTCTTGTAATTATTATTAACCTACGGAAGTACATTTTGGGGGTTCTTTAGGTGATTGAATGGAACATATTGGATGGGCAAACTACGATTGCAATATTGAACCATCCTCGCAGCTAACCTTTCCTCTGCTGAAACCGTGACTTAAACCTCCTCCACAAACTCTACATACCCCAAATATCCACATTGTCCCGTCACAACTCCAGCGCCTCCATTCCAAAACTCACAGAATACGTTACAGCACCCACGACGCGCTTTCTCGAAAGCTCTCAGCGGTCAGAGGTTACGGTAACAAAATGGACGGCTCTAACTTTCGCTTTCACAATCGTGACCGCGCCGTTATAAACCGTTCGTTATAGCCATCCACGGGCCCGCCCAAGGTAACCCACATTTCCCGCGGCCACTCATCGCTCCCACTGCCCACTCTACCCACCACCCGCGCTCTCTCGCTTGGACGCCCGCTCATCGGTGTTCGCAGGCCGGAGTCCGAACCAACGGCCAAACCAACGAAGTGGACGATCGATGTACGGAAGAGAGTACGAGAACACACAATGAAAGGGATAGGAAAGAAGAACAGGTTAAAGTAGTACAAGCGTGGGTAGAATTAAATCCATAAAACATTTTACTTCAGCACCAATAAACAGAGTAACATGTACTTATTGTGATTTTAACTTAAAAAACTTACCTCACCGGCCATTTAAATGAAATAATTGAAATAATACTTGATTTTGAAATACATTGCACCTTACGGAGAAAACATTTACAAAAAAAGACAAACTTTTAAATCACGAATGTGATGGAAGTTTATTTTGATTTGTAATACATTTTGCGTAGTATTTTTACATCTCTTTTATCTGTAGATCATCGAACAATTGAAAAAAAAAGATATTTTACCTTCTTCTAGGTGAGATGCACAAATCACGAAATCGTCGCGATCAGCTGCCATGATTTTACATCGTTGCGCTGCCCGAATTCCGAACGAACAACTCCAAATGAATAGGGTGATGTATGCAGGAGAGAAGGAACCCACAATAAAACGAATAGAAAAGGAGAACACGTAAATACGACAGAAGTCGAAAGTTCATGAATTATTTCTTAAACAGTTGGATGCCCACACTGAAAAATCTCTGCGGATGTGAGTACCCTGTGAGACTCCTGTTCCGAGAAAGGAAAGAATTTCTCTCAAACTTGTGATGAGACACCGAAACCATTACGTTCCAGCTTTATAGTATCCAATCCTTTTCTTCCTCGGAAATTGGGTATTTCATCCTAATCTGTTCTCTCATTACACGGTATGGCTCTCGTGATTTTTTGTGAGTTGTACGCGTTGTACACGTCTTGAATCCCGTTGCTTTCGTATACACTGTGTTTATACCTCGGACTAACCAAAATCCATTCCAATCGTAAGGTACGATATTACATCAAAAGGGAAATTTTCGATGGTGATTACTGGGAGTACAAATTAATCATTCATATTTCTTCTAGAAATATTTCATTAACCTTTTGTAAAAATGAAGCAATTTATATTTTGGAATACATATCACATATCAATAGTCTTAGGTCTTGAACGACAAAGACACCAAGGTCATATCTCAATTAGTTGAAGACAGTAAAAATCTGAAAAATCTCATTTTACCTCCATTTACCCCTTTAAAATCGGAATATCAACTAATCTTTTCTCAATACGGAAGCAACATTATCTGAATGTTTTTCTATGTTGAAAGATCAATTAGGTCAAAGTTACTTACCCTGAGATCGTCTCCGAATTTCAAGACATCTCTCAACATAATTTTTTTTACATAAATTTCGTAATTTGGACGTTAGATCTCCACAATCAGGAGTACTTTCACATTTCTGTATTGTAAGGAAGCAAACTCGCTGAAATGTTTGATTAAAAATTTTGTGACAGCACGCATATTAAATTATTGAAAACTAATGTTTCTATCACTCCTTAAAACATTCTGTGGATTCTACTAAATACTACTGCGAAGCGAACTATAATGTTTGTTATTAAGTATTATGTATGCCCTGTGGATTGTGATAACTGCTGCTCTCAAAATGTTTCAAATGAAAGATCACATTAGATTATCAAAAATTTGAATAGATTTTTGAGTACGAACTTTTTTAAGTGCCAGTAGACTGCACCAATGTGAGGTTAACAAGTTCCCCGGATTATATAACCACAATGGATTCAAATAGCCTAGATGGTACTTGTGAATGTGTACGTTTGATATTGAAGAGAACGATCCTTCAAGCGCCTTCATACAGAAGCACCTGTATTCATGCTACTGTATTAACAGCTACTGCATTCCCACCTATTGCCCTAAATTTTCTCCAGTTTTAGCAATCCATGAATATTAGCTGGAATATATCTATTCTACCTTTATACTCAAATATATAAGAGGGTAACGAAAAACATATAATTATAAACATTTAAAGCGTCATATACACACATTGATTTTCTAAATTTTGACTGTACAATTGGCTTTATATTTTACAATGCAATTAAGATTTTTGTAAAATTACCAAGAATTTTTAGTTTACTTTTTTACATGACACATGAAACATAATAAAATGGTAACTGGTTTGTTCGTTATTTTTGTTTCTTATTCCAATTTTGACGTATCATAATGAAACCAAGTTTAAATTATACTACTATTAACGTCCAATATATAAATATATATATATATATATATATATATATATATATATATATATATATATATATATATACACACACATTCCAATTAGTATGATTTTTGTTCATTAAGTCTTCAGGTAAATATGAACTATAATACAAGATCATCTTTGTTAGCATGGGAAAAATAACAAGTACTTATATTATGAATATTCAATGGATATTTATAAAAAATTGTAGTAGATAAAGATAAGTAATAAGCTAAATCCAGATATTATAGCTTCAAGTTGTCGAGGGAGGCACAGAAGTATGTTTGGTCTATTTTTCTGTGAATAAATTGATTTATAAATTCTGAGTTAATATTATCCTTGGCGATTTAAGAAAAAATACTTACACAACAATAACAGATTAACGAGAACAACGATGCAGGTACGTCAGAAAGTTATAAATGCAGTATTTAAAAAGTTACTCCACCCTGTCCTAGTTATCTGTTTATTATCCCTCTACTCTGGGATTCTTCCCAAGTCGTACACTGCAAAAAGGAAATTAATTTGCTTTATCAATTACCTTTGACAAAGGCCTTCACTGATAACATGATTTTCATTGACTATGGATGACTCAACCTATTGAAACTGGAATCGTGGGAACACTAATTTCACAACACTCATTATGATAAACAGCTATTACGGGAATTGTAAACGTTATCTCGTATATTTTAATCGTGAGAACTAATTATTCTTCAATGTTGCTCATTCTAAAGTCTAAATGAGGAGTATTTTCAAAATTAAAATCGTAACTTATTTATGAGATAAATTTTTACATTTAAGTAAAGTTTTCAAAACTTTTTATAACCTTCAGAAAATTAATCGAATGAATTGAACGTTGCGTCATCAACCCACGACTTCTCCGTTTGTACAAAAGGAGTTTCTCTTTAAATTCTCCGACGACCTGTGTAATAGAGACATTATTATTTTAAATAATGTATCGAAGAGTCGGTTACTCTAAGATGGTACATTATTATAAATCATAAAAACACATTACTGTTTTCTATGACTTAATATATTTTCTTATAAAAACTTAGTTACAATTATTGAATTAAAGGACCTTATTTTCACATAATGGAATTCTTATCAATTAAAGAAACTACATTGCGTTTCGACCCCCACTGTGAGCCATTTTATTTGCCTGATGATAGCTCACAGAAAGGGTCGAAGCGTTGTGTAGTTTCTTTTGACGTAAATTGAAGTTCTGCAGATGCAATTGCAACGTTTATTCCAGTTTCCAATATTACATTGACATGCCTATTCGTAGTCACTGTTCTTTAAGAATTCAGTGATAGGAAACTAAGTATTGTGTTTGTGTCATGTATTATTATTCTAAATTAAGAGATAAAATATAATTAGTGTAATAAAAGTAGATTAGCGTTTGTTGTTTTTCGTTAACGTTTTGCACACCAACTCGCTCACATCTGCGCAGGAACGAGCAGGCGAGAACGAAATGATCTAGGAGGCCGAAGCCGCCTCCGCATTCCTTTCACACATCCGGGCGGCGCCGCGGGCGCAGATTCTCACTTGTCACGGGTCGACGCGGGCGACGGAGGCGGCGCGGCGCGAGAGTGGAGTGTTGGCGCTCGTGATGCAAGGTGTTATTGAGAGAAAATGGTAGCTGTCTCTTNGGACGAAGCATCACCGAGATGCCTTGTCGGCGAATAAAATTGGTGTTGGCACGTTGCTCGCGGGTGGCGAAAATGATGTTTGCTGTGTTGTCTAGACGTGCAGGTGGCTCTTAATCGAACGAGAACTTTGAACCGAGGATAAGAAGTGTTGAATTCAGAGACGGACTCTTAACACACGAAACAATACTTAATTCACCACAAGCTATTTCCCATTTCTTGTTGAGCGGGAAGGACTTAAGGATGTAAAAGAGCAATACATTCAAAGTTTCCCGTTTCTAAGATTATCGGTACGTATGCAGGAGAGCACTGGCCCAGAAAAAAACCTAGATAAAATATAAATATTGTTTATTCCAATGTGTATATTTGTCACTCTTTTCAAACACAATCTTGATAAAGTCAATGTAGTAAACATATTCATAATTACAACTAATTATGAAACACTGTACGAAAAGAAGCGCCAAAAGCAATGCAGACGATTGTTAAGCTGAAAGTGTTTATGGATTATACTATTTACAATTCTAATAGAATAATTGCATTTTATGTGAAAAAAATATAAATCTATTTTCATTTCATCGAGGCAGCAAAAAAATGCATTTTGAATAGTTTTCGCGAGGTTTTACATGCCATAAAAACACTTGTTAAAAATTAATATTCCAAATTCTATAATATTAAAGGCAAGCAGGTTTAATTGATTTCACAACTGTGCTGCGGGTCTTAAATATTTTCACATGTTTGCTGAGTTGTTTCAGAATAAATGGTAAGCAAGTTAGTAAATTATGTTAAAACACTTGTGACGCAAATATTTTGCGTGAAGTAGGATGCGAGTTAACCCGGATATACGACTATAATGTCAATAGTACACAGATCCTTTTGTTAAACCTGTCTCAATTTGCAGATAACAATGGACCATCAAGCAGTCTCTTGTCTTTAAATCATAACAGTTGACTGCGATGAAATACACCGAAACCAATGCTATGAAAGAAAAGATCAGTCTTCCTTATGACTTGATCTTAAGATACCGCTTGTAGCACTAAACGTCACTTTCCAGCGCGTGAATCAGAAATAAAACAGACGACAAGACCGATTCCTTTTTATTACCGTGCGAACAGACCTCCCACTAAGGCACCTTCAAAATCCCCCATCGCATGGGACGATGGATGAATCACGACCGAATCTAGTCGTGTTGCGTAATCGAAGAATAAGAGGACACCAAACTGCAGATTCTTAGACGCGATGCACACCGATGAAACGTATTTAATAAAAACCAACTCAGTTAAATTCATTGGGACGTGCACACAGTGTTTTATACAATGTTTCATGAAACGTCCAATTTGTTTCATGGAAACATGTTCCATGCAACTTGACAATTCTATTGGATTTTGGAGAGATATAATGAGTTTATATAAAATGAGCTAAAATAAAGCATAGAAATTAGCTGTGAAGAAGTATCGGCGATAGTAGTACTTAAGATTTCCCCCTGACTCTTTGTTCACAATCTGTTCAATACATGAACATTCGGTGAATTGTTTGTGGGTGGATAAATTACATGAGTGATGATCCGTATATGATGGTCTTCTGAGAATCGATTCTGCATGCACATAAAAAAGGAACAAAATAAATATGACATAAGAAGAAACACAATTCAGAGTTTAACGAAATGAAAGGATTACACAGTGGTAACTTAAACCTAAGGGCTTAAATCTTTTGAGTCTAGGTGTGTCTTGACTGTTGTTCTGTACATCAACGTAGCTTGGGTGATTTTCCAGTCTACCTTAATATCTTCTGCTGTGGTCTGTGATGATTTGAAAGACAGTAGGAATCTTTAGATCATCATGCAAAGCTCTGATCTAAAGATCCTTACTGTCTTTCAAATCATTACAGACCATAGTAGAAGATATCAAGATAGATTGGAAAATCACCCAAACCACCTAGCCATCAACATAGCCTTAACCACCTAGCCTTATCGTTTGAGGGAAATTTTTCTGTGACTAAATTAGTGGTCGCTTACTGGATGTTCGCGCCTTTCTGATGATTCAGGACAAAATTTTTGTAGTTCAGAGAAAAATCGTGGTATAAATTTCATCTTACATTAATTAACAAAAAACGAAAATTATGTTATAAGAAATGTTTCATACAAATGTTTCAAGCCGAACGCGTTCATCGGTGTGCAAAGTGCCTATGCCTGCCGAAGATTCCCAAATGGTTCGATATTTCCCTTTCAAACTTTTCGGTCCGAGACTCTAGATTCAAAACATTTAAAATTCCTGGAGAATTTCGGACTGTTATTACTTTGGACAGGCCTTAATCATACGAAGGGAGGGAAGCGTCATTACCGCAAAACGTTGAGGAAAATCTGGCATTGTCGACCCGGTTTTCGAAGAAGCTCCTCCGGACGAGTTGTTACGTAGTTTTCTGACGCGGGTAGACTAGTATCTTGAAACGTATTCTGATCCCTATGCCTGTAAGCTATTCATTATGCTATTATAGCAATCACGAGAAATTAAGAGCTCTTGCACACTGGACGAAATAAACACCGGAAATTCTTGACATATCTTTTGTGCGATCCCAGCTCGTCATACGAATATATTCATTTTCCACAAAACGTAAATGGTAATGAAACATTCTCACGAAAAGTTACTCTATTTATGTACGCTACAGTGAAGGAATATTCAAAATGGCAAATAACTAAACGCAAGGCATAACAAAACGTGAAGTGCGAGACACGCAATTTACGTCACGATGTGGATGCTACGGATCGTGAGGAACGACTACGCATTCTTTGTTAGAGAAGAATTCTCAAATAGTTGTGGAGAATGATATGTGGGTGCCGAACTGAAGGTGGATGTTCATACCAAAGCGCTCATAGCAAAGCATTTATTTATATTATTTTTACCTTGATCAGTGAAATGTAGATGCATTTTAATGTATGTAAATTTAATACTTACAGAATATTTAATAAGCGAGTATACAATATGATGATCATTACTTCAATAATTTATTTTTCGAAGAACATAGGAGATAAACATTATATTCTTAACAAATTGCCCTAAACGTTGCCGCATGAAAAACTGGTACAATGAGAGTTAAAGGGATTTGACACAATTCATTGAAGATTTTGTTATTTAAGACATTTAAGATTCGTGAATCAATTCTCTACAAAATATAATCTCATAATTATAATAAACATATCGAACGACAGTGCGCTTAAATATGCAAAGCAATGAATTCTGTAAAAAAAGTTCGTTTTTCGTGAGTCAATTTTTAAATAAATAATTTTTTTTATGTTTTCTTTGAAGTAAAACTTTTAAAAAATCGTAAAATGAAAGCGATTTTTAAAAAAAATCTCACGAGTCCATTGAATGCAGTCATTTTAAGATATTTTATTTGAAAACCGGTTATTGGCAATACAAAAATGTCGTTCTAGATTACTATTGATATAAGCGGATAATGTAAAACAACTAGACACATTTATTTAACATTAACAATAATTAATCATAATTGAACACGATAAAAAATAGGATTTCCTATCTTGAATTCACATTTCAAACAAAATAATGCTTTTTGAAGAGCAGAATTCATGTTTCCTATCGTGATGCTCATTGTTTTTTTGTTGTTTTTTTTTGAGTGAATAGGAAGAAAATGAAGAGAGTCGATATCTAAACTAAACACTGACCACCTGTACGGTTCGTGAGGTCTAAGGCGTGTGGAGGGGCGTATCCACACTGCCCAGGTCATTTCCCGTTATTCCTGCCCTCCGCCCTCAACCTTGATACTCCGCCCCGATCGCAGCGCTGCTAGCGGTTGCGCTCTGAAACTCATGAATGTGGAGTAGCAACATCTCAATGCGTTCCGTTTACTATGACGTGTATTCACTTCCTGAATAAGAGAGATCGTATTCCTTTATAGTTTTTATTCACTTCGAGATCACTTGGATATAAGAAGATTGGTGTTCAGAGGAAGACATGTATCTTTATTTTGGATTTGCCGAAACGATAACGCAACATTAACACATGTGCTGAATCAAGATCTATCTTTCCTTCCCTAGTCGAGTGAACTCGGTTCAAGCAATATCTTCAAGTATTTCTATTTCTTTGACCAAACACGTACTCTTCCTATTTTTGCAAGATTAGTTACAAGTTGTACGCAATGAAGTTATGATGGTTTTAAATAGTGCACTTTGTTATCTCCAACTGAATCATTAATAGCGGGGTAAAGATGCGACGTGGTGGTAGAATGTGGTTTATATCAATGTGGAATGAAATTCTTCATCAGAGACTCCCCCCAAATCAAAATCGAACCCAACACAGGAAAAAATTCTTATGCTTTTGCCTGTAACAATTGACTCAGTACATGATTTTCTTTAACGCTGTATGAAGTTAGTTTCAATTTTATAGTAGTACACAGGGAGTTTTGAGCTAGTCCTACAAACGGATTTCTAGCGGATTTCTTATACAGGTTCTCTAGGCTTTGTCTAGGGTCATGTTTATTGTAATAATAAATCGTGAATTTAGTGTTATTTCAATTCTTATGATTTTTAAACACTATACTCAGAGTAATCTATAGTTTGATAATAATTTGTACATGTGAATTTTTTGCGTTAAATTACAAACATATTGACATTCTATTAGTATTATAACTCGCAGTTACCTTTGTATCTGCTCTAGGAATTTTTGTTGAAATATTTGAATCCGCCTCTGCCTTAGAGCCCTTGATCGGAATTGATGGGATGGTCCCTTGCTTGCATCCGGAGAGTAAATTAGTTTATGGTCCACCATGTGGCCATGCGCAGTTTGTAGTGTTTTTTTGATAATAAATTTATTAAACAATTTATAGAGCAAAAACAAGCAAAAAAATTGTGTGCTGCCGAATTCACAAGCATTATTGTGACTAAATTAACAAAGGTACTGTGATAAAATATTCCAACTTATCGTGGTGAAATATTCTGAAGTATTCAGTTGCCATGTTTTAGTCACCTGATGAGGCATCACACATTGTGATTTAATGTATACGTTTTAATATTGTGTATATTGTTAAAGTTTTTTAATGTTTTAAATATTTGATAAGTGTCGCTGGTATGTATATGTAACAAGGGAAGAAGAATAAATACAAATATAACAAGTGAAGAAGAATAAATAAAATAAAAGGTCATTTTAACTTGCAAAAATATTCTGAACTACTTTGGTTTCCAATAATTTAGTAAAACACATATCAGTTTGTCACACGTTACTTGATGTGTTTTATTTCTGGAAATTTAAATAATGGTAAGGAATAAATGTACAGGTTACAACAAATATGCTTACAGGTTATGATGTGAAATTCAAATTCAAAGTGTGGAAAGAATTTCTTAAAATCATTGAGTATAAAATATCAACCTTATAGTATACGAACTAAGATGTTGAAATATCATATTGAAATATTTGAAAAAAATCCTCTTCTTCCTCGAAATTTGAATTTCACGAGTACACGCCTCGATGGTAATTTCTCAGTGTAAACACGTAAATATGATAGGAATTTTCACCAAATAATAACTAATTTCAACCCCTTTATCCACTTAAAATACATCTGAGAAGAAATTTCCCACGCCTCATTTATAAATATTCGTCATTCAAATCCTCGGTTTTCCTTTATTCCAATCTTTTCTCCATCCATAATTACCATTTAGCCCTACAACAAAATTTACCTTCAGTTGCATTTCTAAGCATTTTTATGCACAAAATAACTACATTATTACTTTAAATTCCGCTATCAAAGCGCTCCACAATGGACTGAGTTCGCGGTACGTCATTTACTCTGGATCTGCAACGCGGTTCCCTCGGCTCAACGTGAGTCACGACTTCTTCATCATTTCTCCGGCATTACGTAAAGCGAGGAGCGCACAGAGCGGGGGAGGCAAAGAGTCGGCGGCGTCGCCGTCAGAGCAGTTCAGTTCAGACTCGCGCAGAACCGCCCCTGATCCAACTTACTCCTTCGACTCCCAACGAACAGCTACGCTCTGGTGAGCGTTGCCGAATTTCATCACGTTTATAGAACCCTGTTTTCATTATTTTTTTTTTAGTCTTGATTGTATTTTTAGAATACGCGATACAGTGGAATCCCTCTTATCCGGTTAGTCCGTTCGGTCGCTTTATCCTAGGTTCTCGTGGAAAATTTATTTGTGTTTAAAAAGAGCCCACAATTTTATGAGGTTATTACGAATAAACGAGCAAATGAGACGTCATTGCAACTCATTTTATTGTAAATAATACCCAAACAAACACGAAGAAATTGATTCATAGAAAAAGAGATATGTACACTAAAAGCAAGACTCAGAAGTAAGAATAGAATCAAACTGGTGGACTTCCTCCCCCACCCCCGTTCTGTCCGCCACAACACAAAACACACTGCACACCTAATGTCACGTCACCGCATTTAACTTTCCAGTCTTACAATCAACGTCATACTGTCACTACTTGCCAACTATTACGCGCTGAAAGAGAAAAAGAAAACTGTTCCACGGGATAGGACCGGTTGATCTAAGGCTTGTTAAGAGGGACTCTACTGCATTTCTACCAACCTTTGGATAATCAAATTTTGGGATGTCACACTAAAAGGTTTGGAGATATCCTTTCCTTCGCTTGAATTTGGATCTCATATCCAAACCTACTTTATTAAAGTCAATGCTTTTTTTTAAATATTTGTAGAAGGGATTTTAATGTTATATTTGATGACTAGTGTATTAAATATTATTTCCCCCACTACCCATAGCGGTAGCGTTCTCAACGTGTTCGACAACGGATTTGATTCATTGTTCAGTCATACATAAGGAGACTTTCAAATTTCCCTCACCTACAAATACTCCTAACCAGTGTATTATGTGGAAAATAAGGTCTGATAACTTCGCCTCATCATGAATAAGGCATCAAATAAATAAAAACAAAATAATGAACGAATGTGACAATGATTTCTTAATGAAATTAAAGCATTTCTTACAGAAGTTTCACTGTACACTAACACTATCCAACTAACAAATCAACTTTTATGAGTTATGTAACAGCAATGATCTAAAGATTCATGAATACCTATTTACAGACTAGTTACTTAAATAATGTCTGCTTATCATAATTGAGCGCATCTAATTATTACAGAAAAATTGAAACCCATTTTTTTAAAGATGTGACTGCCAAAATGTGATATTCCGTAAAGCATTGGTGCGAATGAAGAAAAAAAAAACGAAAAAAAATATTAGATTTTAAAAGATCAACGTGACAATTTAATATTTTTGTGATCAAAAAACAATTTGGACAGTGCATCATGTACAGTACGTTTTAGTTCGTACTAGTTGGTGGCAAATCGCGTTAACCCTCAAACATACGCGCTGCGTTAGAATCCACCACACAGCTATGTTTTTCGATTGTTACACAATAAATGTTATGCCGTTCCTCTTTAACTCTGTGTACTTCTCTGTCTCCATCTCCAACTCAATACTGTGAGCTTTAATCGGTTTTCGCACACTTACCTGTCCCGTCAAAGACTTGTTTACTGTGTGTTCTCGCTACAGCTACAACGCTACAATCCAGTTGCTACAACGCTCAAACGCGTCCCGCCTAGAAGGATGAATCACTTTCCAAACGTCCACCGTCACATCTCGGTCAGTCACCCTATTCATCCCCAGCGGGGTCGCTGAGAGGCAATTCTAGTTGCTGGAAAAGACATGCGGTACTTCTTTGGCATAGCTGCGCCTTGAGAGTCTAAACTATTTCGTTGTATCATTCGTACACTTTAAAGTATTTTATTGTGTTTAATATTTTAATTACTTCAGTGTTTTAAACTTCTTTCTTGATATTTTGGTGCCGGTAACTGCGCGGACTCGATAAAATGGATAGATTTACTAAAGAGTAGGGGAATCTTGTTCGAAAATATGATGGAAACTTATGAAAAATCTGTCTCGAGTGATCAAAACTCCAGTGTTCAAAGGTAGGAAATTAAAATATTAAACTACTTTGACTTTATATCATTTCCTCATGGATGCAACAAACCTTTAACATTTTAAAACATATTTTACTTTGTTTTTTCTCACTGATTGAAAAAAATTGATATATTTTGTGTGTAATTTACTAAAAAAAAATTCAATATAAAAACATTACTTTTACGAAACTAATTCTTTGTTTCACTCTTCCTCTAGCAAACATGCAATTCCAAACATTTTTTACAATTCCTAAAAAATGAAGAGGGTAAAAATACATAGTATTTTTTCTTCAGATGTAGCATGAAGTTTCATAAATGCTGTTCATAGATTTAGTTTTTAAATTTAAAAGATGGTTTCCAGTCTGTATGTGATTAATTATGATATGAAAATTAAAACAAACTACTTCATTTAAACATTTACTTTGGGGTGGAATCCTCCCCGCACGTGTGTTAAATTCCAGATTTTGGCGCGTGTGCTTGAAGGTTAAAAGTTATGCGATTGGGATTCCAGGATTTGAGGTGAGAAAGAATTTATTTCATTAGGACACTACTGTATTGCTTCCAACTCTCTACAAACAAGCTTTCAAACATACATTCGCAATACAGGAGCCCTCGGTGATACAAACACAATGTCTATAGAGCAAGTGTCACTCATATATCTTTACGTTAAATAAATAAATAAATTTATTGTCAAAACAGCAGATACAAACTGCGTATTGAACAATAAACTAAATTTAGCAAATAAAGCAAGGGACCATTCCATCAATTCCGATCAAGGACCCTAAGTCAGAGGCGGATTGAAAATTTCAACACACCCCTAAGACAAAAATAAAAAATTAGCTACGTGTTATAATATCAACAAATTTTTATTTAACAAAACAAAAAAGACAGTTCATAAGTAGATAACATTATTGAACTATAGATTCTTTGGAATATATAGTTTAAAAATCGTAACTATTAAAATAACTCAATTCGAGTATTAATTATTACAATAGGCTGCCGCCCCTATTCTAGGGCCGAGAGAGTCTTTAGAAAAATCCACCTGCTCCCGAAGGAGTAGTGGAGAAAAACCTGGGCCACATTATTTAATCAATGACCCACCACCATGTGCTTCAATCTATGTATTTAAAATGTTCCGGTTTTCCTTCCAATGTACTGAGAAAACAGTTTTGAGTGGAAGGAAGCGATTTCTCTCTTCGGATGCCATACCCAAAGGTTTTGATAAATCCTTTTTTTGGATTCGGTTCTCGCATTCAATCCTTGTGTTTTCCCAGTAAGGTACCGTATTCTAATTTCTTTTTGAAACTATTCCTACGATGTTCACAGAATGACCCTTCACTGTTCCCCTTTGATACCGATTCTTTGATTTCCCTAATCCACAACTTCATTTCCTTCTTCTCTCATTACCAATCTCTTACGACTAGCCTCACATCCAACTGCTTCTCTCCACTAGACTTTACCCGTCTGAGTCCTCTCCTCTCATCCAATCTACCCTGCCCCACCCATCCGTCCGACCACTGAACGGGGATGGGAAACGCTGTGAGGCGTGGCTGTCACATTAACCGGGCAAACAAGGGACCAAAGCGCGTCCCCGCGTGCGGGCGGGCGGCGGACGGGAGAGAAGCGGAAACGAAGCAGGAGAAGGAAGAAGATGCGGGACGGATAAGCATCAATGGAAGCGGAGGAAAGGAAAAAGAGAGCTGATCAGAGGAATAACAAAGAATCCTTTTGACGGAAGGAGATTTTGGAGGCCTCAAAAATAGCAGAGGAGGAGAAAGTAAAAAAAAAAAAAGTGATAATATGATTACGTACGGAAACAATCATAAGTAATAATAAAATTGCTTACCAATGGTAACGTAAAGAAGACGAATTAATAACATTAAAAAAGGAAGAAAAAATATCAAACAATGAGAACGCAACTGAAGATAAAACCGGTACTTAGTAATATCAAGTTACGAAGCAAACTTCAAAAAAATTTAACAAGGAGAACTACAAGCGAAACGACTATATATAGTTTTTTTCTTTTCTTTTTCATATTTTACAATGTATAAATGAACATGATAAAATGTATAATATTGATCATCTGCTAACCATATATTTTTGTAACCAAATAGAGTGTTCACCGATGATCAAATCACATCAATAAACTATAAATTATGTGGAAAATACGATTAAACAAGAAGAATGGAAAATGTCTTATTTGAAGGCAATAAGAATCACTATTATATTGAGAATCAGGATAAATCATGAGCATTATATACAGTTATTTTGGTGTTGTTCATTTTATGTTTGAAGATCATTTATTTATGTTCATTCACATGGTTGAAGTTCCAGTCGAGACATCGTGAGTTAATACGAAAAAAGAACGTCTACTTAAAAAGTCGTGTAAAATATTACAACTAAACTATGACAGTAGAGCGAAATAATGCCAATAATCTGTCTGTTTAAAGGGTTGTACAACATATCACAATGTTCGGTAAGCAACATCACTCTGATAGGAGCACAGTAGAAGCGATAGCGGACAAGTGGAGTGGGTTTGGTGAAGGGTCACAACCAGCATCACTCCCCGTGAGCGCCCTGCAAACAGAGCAAGCAGCGGGCACTGGGCGCGCCCTTCCGCTTACAGCCTTCTGCCCTTCGCCTCCTCTTCCACCACAAACACTTGCGACGTCCTCTACGATTTCCCAAGCGACGACAGTCTATCGACCCTTCTTCTTTTTTTCACGTGATTTTCACAATGGACTGCATTCGAGGGAATTTTCTACACGAGTTTTTTTTCTTCTTTTTTCCCCTTTTTTGGATACCGAGATTCAAAAAAAGCTCATTTCGAAATTTTTTATATAATTGACGAAACTAAGAGAAACACATCCTTCCTTGATTCCAGAACGTTGTTTTCTTCACTCTAATCTAGAAATGACTGCGGCTAGAAATATGTGGTAGATTTGTTATTAAAAGTTATTGTTATTAATGATTTAAACAAAAGATGAGGGTAATATTTTAATGTTGTTTTGCTTCTGCATGAATATCCACCACACCCTGCAATAATTCTTTTTCAAAAGAACCCCGAAAGTTACGCTACATGATTCACCAACGTATGTGATTTTATTTTAAACGAGTTTCTTCCTTCTCTAATTGTTTCCTTCCCAACTCCTCTGAAACATAGTCCGTGTTTTACCTAATTTGGAGAACACAAAAGTTAATCACGTGAAATGAAAGAAAATATTGAACGAGTGTTATTCGCCACTTACGGTATCGAAGTATCTTATATCGTACTTCTGATCAACAATCGTCACCACAGAGATAGAATATATGTTTTCAAAATTTACCTTTTGTATTATATGTGAAGTATGTGGCAGACATCACGAATACAATATTTTATCGAAGTGAATGCACGGCTAATTTCTGAAGTATTTTTAAATCTCTAATCACATTATTCTCTCCTCAGTTTAATCGTCTCAAACCTATCCTCACTTCGTTTGATTTACAATAAAAAATAAAGTCCTAAATTTAAAAAAATTGCAGTGAATTTATTATATCTGTAATGGATGTGCACTCATATCGTATGATCCGGGGCAATAAAATATTGTATTAAAAATAAACTTAATTCTTATTATCAATTATTCTACGATCCTACGTTAAGATTTCACGTCAATTTCTTATTTAAAAGAAGAAATATTAACAAGTGTTCTTCATCATCAGTCAGGATTATATTATAAAAGTACTTCTTAAAACATTCAAATAATCTAGAATAGTATACAGATGTACAATTATTACGGTCATAACTGTAAAATGTGTTTAATGAAGATCTGTTTTATTGCGGAATTTCAAACGAGGTTACTTCGCGAGTATTACTTCGCAGCTTCGTCCTTGCAGCTTTGCTTTCAACCTCAAGAATATTAATCTGCATTCCATAAAACGAACTTTGGTTTCTGACACGCGAAGATGAATCAGTATCACGAGTCACGATTTTTCTTTCACTGAACTTCTCACGAGCGGTTTCTCTCACCAATAATTCTCAAGGTAAAAATTTGGAATGTGCACCGCGAAAGTTATACTACTGTTTCATTAAAATAATATCCTTTGTTTATAAATTCACACTAAAAAGAAAAAAGTGAACAGGAAAAATTTTTCAAATTTAAATGAACTAAAATGAAAAAAAATAAATTGTGTATTTGGTTTGCAAAGATGACACTGTGTTGCACAAGTCACTAAAATTAATTTTTAAATTTATAAAACTGAAACATAGAAGGGTCTTCTTTAGATGAGTGTCCTACTTACACGCCTAAGTAAACATAAGATAACAATATACATTAAAGATGACAGCATCTAATGCTTGAAATTATGAAATCGCCGTTGAAGGAATGGTTCTGTTTGGACCTTTTAAAGTACAAGAACTCTTAGTTTTGAACATACGGTCACAAAATCTGTGCTTGTATAAAATCATTGTTTCAGTTTCTAAACACCGTTGTCACCGAGAACCGGTGAAATCCACAGATTGAGACAGTGGGCAGTCGTGTCCGCTAGAGAATTTTGTACTCTGGTTCTTCAGTTGTACATTCAGTATAATATTCACACTTCACGAGGAATATTTTGTTCAAAGTGTTTATATCATACCTATTTGCTTTCATAACTGATAATATTTTAACTCGTTCAAATCTAGGTAGTGACAATGAGTTTAATCATAATAACAAAGGCAAATCAAATTTTGGATTTTTTAAAATTAAAAAATGAAGTTATTATTGACTATTCAATCAGTTTCCTTAACTGGAACTCAACCCTAAAAGTAAAGAGAATGTTTTTACAAGCAAATGAGAGTTTTTGAGAGAGATTATTTGTTTTTAGTTTTTCTCATCCGCATTCTGTAAATGCAGTTATGATTATATTTAAATGTTACAAGGGCCAGATAATGTATTTTGAACCATTTCTACGACCTTTAGCAAGTATCATTTGTCTCTTTGTGCATCCACTGTTACGCGACATACAAATGCAATTTGAATTATACCTGTTTCAAAAGAAATGTCAACCATAGTCCACATTTCTATAGCAGAACATTTCGAGTCATTCATCTGTCATTACGCGCTTTTAAGTGCACATTCGTCTGCATTCATTTTACAAAACGCGTCCACTGGTGCAGTATTCCACTTCGCAACAAAAGAACCGCACTCTCAACCTTCAATTGTCCGTCGCTTCCGTAGCACCACCGGCAGAGTGCAGGTCAGTCGCTACAGTGTCATCTCGACGCACTCGACTGGTCACGACGAATCCACTGGACCGACAGGAGAGAGCGGACCAAGTCTGTGTAATTGGTTGATGGCCAAGGGGGCGCTAGGGACGCTGTATCTGCGCCAATAACGGGCTCCAAATATTTGCCAAGGCATTATTCATGTGTTAAAAGAGCCAATTATCTGGGCAGTCAGGCCGGTGTCCGACGCGCGCTGTGCACATAGGTAACGCACGCTGTGTGTGTTAAGGGTAACGCGCCGAGCGACCGCAATGCGTTGCAGAGGATTGGAGGAGATTTTTCTGTCCCTTTTTTGCAAGAGAGGGGGTGTAGGTACTCTTCGATGCAATGGGAGATAGAAGCGGTGAGTGAAAGTGGGTAGATAATGCGAGTGATTGGAGGTTAGGGAGAAAGTAAGTGGTGGTAGAGTGGGTGTTGATGATCCGAGGGTATTTGATGATACAAATGGCTGAGTACGGAAGTCCATTCCCTTTGACGTGTGCTTTTAGAGGAGGGTGGAACAAGAGATACGGTGTATAAAGCGTGAGTACGGTGAGGGAAACTTGTAATGAGGAACAATTAAATACTTGATGATCAAAACCTAAAATATTAACGATTATTTTTCGGATTACTTTTTTATGATTTCTTATCAATAATATAATTATCTGCTACAAAACACAGAGAATAGGATTCGTAATGGCACTATTGCTCACCACCACTGTAGACCATATCTTCCGTTACAAGTGTCAGAACCAGACGGGCACAAGATCAATGAGACACCCGTCTTACTACTGACATAGAGTAGTAGAAGTAGTAGGAATAAGAAATGGGTAGACAAGATTTACTGTTTTAAGAGATGACTTCTTCAATATCATAAGTGGTAGGATGAGTACGAACTGTATGAATGAGTGGTTGGGGTAGATTGACATGCAGTGTTTAAGTTAGAAGTCCTTGCACACTGACAAACAACATGTGGGGTTTAGATGGGATGTCGTACTATGTTGGTTGTAATATCATGTTGTTTATTCATACCTTTTCAATGAAATTTTTCATGGTAAAATAGGAGGAAACTGACAGATTAGAATTTATTTTCCAAGTTATTAAGTGAATAACAGACAGATATTTTCTGCGAGAATAGGATTTTAATTAAGTGATATATGTGTTTGGTCAACTGTTCATCTCTTGGCATATATCAGTTTGCCTATAAACACATAACTCAAGTTTGAAAATTACATATTTTTATCGTCAGAGACATGGTCAATTTTTTTAATTTGATTGTAGTTTCCATGTCAGCAAAAAATATTAGAAATGTTTTATGATTTTGAAAAAACCACTCAGCACTTCGAAAGACACTTTTCCATGGATGAATCCTACGTATTTCTGTTCTCGAAGAACAAATTTAAATACAAAATGTGGTAAATTTCTAGTGTTGAAATAACAACATTGACAAGGCGAAGTAATACTACGAGAGATTAAAGTGTTTTAATGTAATAAGATTACCTGCAAGCTGGACAGCTATTTCATGATTAAATTATAGTAATATTTCTCTTGAATAAGTCATATTTTAAACGAATTTGTAAAATCTCTAGGAAATCATCTTTTTTTAAAGGTCATCTGTTATTTCATAAGCTATAATAATTATAATAAAAGATATTTCCTATAATATATAAATATTAGTCCATATTTTTATATTTTACTTCTGAGAATATTAACAAATATAAAGGGAAAACAGATGTTACCAACGTAATACGGAATTTTCCACTTAATACGAACACATTGGCTGTAGATGGGTTAACTGCAATTGAGCTAGATTATCGGTTGCAGGAATCATAAACTAAAAAGAAATGTATGAAGTAGCAAAGCATACATTCTTCTTTAACCTAACCTTTTTCCCACTTCGTGTAGGGTCGGCGAATGGGGATGGATATATGATTTTTTTATTTGGTTTTGGCTGGGGAACACTAGGGTGCCGGATGCCCTTCCTGCCGCACATCCCCTGAAGCGGTGATTATGAATGACATGAAGGTTAATGATGAGTGAATGTTGTGGTGGAATGATAGGCAGGGGAAACGGGAGAACCCCCAGAAAACCTGCCGCGAACTCCGCTCCGTCCACCACCTCGGATTCTACTTGGATCGGACCGGGTTTGAACCGGCGTCCCCAGAGGACCTTGCAACGCAGTGCTGCACACTATACTCGCTAAAACGAACTACTGATTCCACACCTTCTCATTTTCCTTTTCCCCCCAGGGGACTTACATCTAATAAGTACGTGTTCGGCAAACACGGGACCCCGAGCTGCGTCTGGCATTACTTCCACTTACTTGAGCTAGGCTCCTTCCTTTCTCTTTCCTGACCTTCCTTGGTAACCTCTTGTTCTTTTCGATCCCGACGCTACTAGGGCTAGGATATCTTTCATTTTCCTCATTTTTTGTAATGTTTTGAGATATGTTTTGATATATTGTAATTTAGGAGGATTTTTAGTGGGTATGGTTGAGTCATTCGGCAAGTTCCACACGCGGGGAGAGTCATGTTGGCTCTCCTTAGTGCGTAACTGCATTTTCCCTACCTGTACAGAATTTTAGGGCTCTAATGACCTCGATGTCGACGAGCAGTAAAACCTCACAAAAAACATTCCCACCAATATACTCAAAGTAATATAATTTTACCGAAAATAATACAACATGGCAGCCAAACACGAATTGCCAACTTCTGCGGAACAAACATTAAATATAATGACCGCATAAATATTAATAGTAGTCAAAAAAGTGACTATTTGCTGTAAATTACACAACAAAGTCAGAAAGTTATATTCGTTTCTTACGTTCCTTGTAGAAAGAACTTAATAGTGCCACAAGCAAGTGCATTGAATTCATGACCGATGTTTGCGATAGATTTAAGTTTGAAGAGATCCAAAAGTACTACCTACGTAACGCGAGGTACACTTATGATTATCCTTGTTGGCGTTGGCTACGCTGTGTACAAACCCTGCTGCAACATCAAACTGGCAATGAATAAAAAATAATTTATTGTCATGGGAGCAGTTACAACCCGTTAATGTCCACGTTGAGGACAATGAACTAATAACCATACTGCTTTCCCCTTTATTTATTTTGTTAGAATACATTTTCCCTGAGTATAGTTCCATAACTTTGAGTATAGATGAGTTGAGATATTCAAATTAATGAAAACACACATATAACCCAGGAATTCGAAATGCAAATTAAAATTTATATTTCCAATGTTGACTCACTTAAATCATTTGTAAGACAGAAAAGTTTGTCATTGGTGTGCACTGTGAAATTTTTTCATTCCATGTCACGTTTACATCGAAAGACAGTGCATGACAGGAATAGTTACAACTATGGTTTCTACATGCTAGATGGTAGGAAAATACTTATCTCCCCGTGGTTTCGGATGTGAATGGTCGTATGTCTAATCGGTATGTCAAAGAAACGTTCAAGAGCGAAACCTAGGCAATATACAATGACGCAAGGGGCTGAAAAAGGACATTGAACAAAAACATGTGACAAATAAACGTGAGGCGAAAAATAGATTTTGCTTAAGGTAATACGAAAATATGGCATGAAAATATTAATAACACTTTTTTCAATGTAATAAGGTATTTAAATTCCTAACATCAATTGTGCAATTTCGAAAGATGGAACCATGTCGTAAAATAAAGAAATGATTAAATAAAAGCAAATTTTTAAAAAATCATAAAATGTAATATAGTAATTCATCAAGAGCTTACGTTTCTTAAAAAGTGTTCATCTTTTTTGCTTCGAAAAATGATGTTGATTGTTAAAGATTTCTAGTTGTAAAATATAAGGGAATAAAAATTATTTTCGAATCTTAATGGCTGGATCTTCACGTAAATTTTTAATGCTAAAAACCATCTATCCTTTTTTGTCCTTTTACGAAGTACAAAAATTAAAATTAAAGAAGTTTAATGTCATTAAGTATGTTTTCTTTGAGACAAGGAGCAGTGCAACAACGTTAATATAAAAAAACGCCTTCTCCTCTTTACTGTATTCCCCCGTTTTGTCTTCTATACCTACATCATATGCTGATAATTAATTAAACTCTCCTGGTTTCTCTCATCTCTCTCTTACTAGTTTGCCTTTTATTTAATACAATGTAATTCTGTCGGTTCTGAAAATTATACTAAGTTAACTTTTGTACTGAAGTCCTTTTAACATAATACTCTATAACTTTCATAATTATTGTAATTAATATTTAGCTACACTCTTTGTAACAATGTATGTTACAATTGTTTTGAAACTTTTTTAAAATTTGTAGTTGGATGACTTTATTGCAGTCCTATAATTATGATGTGGATATGTTGAACCTTTTCTCACCGTAAGTCTGTAACTATAACACACAGTATAAGAACTATAGTTTTATCTCTGTTTATTTTCCACCATATTTCAACCACGCTTCGTTCAGTCAATTTCATTTTCGTATCTCCTTTACCAGATTTTGCAAAATTACCTTCCCATTTACGTTCTCCCTTTTCCATTCCACAACTTCAATCCATCACAACATATCCGCACTTTCATTTTATCAATGTCTTTGTCTCTTCCATCATTTTATTTTTCTGTGCTTTCGTTTCATCTGCAATTCATTTTGTTTTGTGTCCGAGGGTCAATCTTCTGACTAGTCACTTCATTTTTGTGTGCCATCGAAATTTCCAATTCAAAAATCTACATAATTCTCCCTGTTAGGTTATATGTTTTCTGGCGCACTTCATACAGCCATTTGACGGAAGAAGAGTTTAGTATATTTAGTACGATTCATTTAAAAGTGGAAAGCCACATACCGGTCTAACACAGGCGAACTCGATGAGAGAAGCATGAATTCTTTTTTATCACTGCCTTGATTTATAGTGGTACCCATGAACTACTCAAGTGTTACACAGCGTTAGAATTATAGCTACAGGAAATTATTGCTATGCATCAATCACGCAGCCACATTATCCACTATGTTGGCTCAAATCTACATTTTGTTTCTAACAATTTCGAAGAAATTTTGTGTTCGTATCCAAATTTCTTTTGCGACTTGCTCCTGGCGTTGCTTGGTCGCATATTAGCGCACATATACGAGCTCGTAGCTCTTTCAATTCCATTAGCCTACTTTCACTTCAGACACTAACACATCAGATGATTGCCTGATTGTCTGAAGCTAACATATCTGATTGTCTGACACTAAAACATTATATTAAATTATAAATAACACTAACATGTCAGCTGATTACAAAAACGCAAAGCGGTTACCAAGATGGCAGTTTCCTTATGAGATAGATGTTTATTTCGTTGAAGATGTTGATGACATTAAGTTTAATTTTTCACTGGTCAACCATATTGAATTTTCGCTAATCTCTTTTACATGAATCGCAGTATAGCTTAATTCTGACTATAAGGAATCATTAAATTTCATAAAAAACTACTCATCCCTTCAAAGATCAGATCATGTACGCCGGGATTCCGAGTGGGTTGACCTCCGCCAATTCTTGGAAGAAGACGAGGAGGAGGCGGAGGAGGCTTTGGTCATTTTCATTCGCGAGACAACGTAGGTACCAATTTTTCAGTTTTTCTTTTTTTTTCATTTAATTACCTTCGCTGAGTCCTACTTCAAATAAAGTCTTTAATTTAGATAGCACCTTCTATATTGTATGTTGTACTCATTTTACCACAGATTTAGTTGATCCGTTTCACTCAGCCCATTTGGACGATGAAGTATGAGTGAAAATCTCTCATCATTTTACCGGATTTATATTTCTGTCGGACTACCAAACGTTCGGCGTTTTATCGAATGAGACTCTCTGATTTCAACAACAAAATTAAAAACGTGTATTAACTTTACATGTAGCAGTTACAAGTTTTAACCAATGAACAGGTAAAGGAAAATCTTAAATTAAAACATTGTCTGATATTCAACCTTTCCTCCCCTCATTTTACTACTCTATGGATATGTGTAACCTAGGATTGGATGTAAGATTCAAATGCAGAGGAAAGAAAGGAATTCTCAAAACCTTTGGATGTGATATGCCGAACATTGGATGTAACATACCATTTTTTATAGTATCTGAACTATGAAGTTAGCAGAGAAAGGAATTCTTCAGGATTGGCTTATACATCATCCATCAGATTCCCGAGGTTTCTAGTTTCGTTAAGTCTTGAACTGGGTTCTCTGCAACCATCACACCATTCATCAAAATAAAGTGCACCAAACCGCTTGGTATTCCACAAAGAAATATGTTGTAGTGGTATACCAACATTCTTTCTGGGATGTCGAAGGGATGTGCTTAATTTCGGCGTATAATGACGATGGTTGCAGAAAGTCCTCACGAAGACTTTAAAAAAGTCGACAAAGTTGACAATCTGATGGATTATGTATTCGGCAAAACCTCAAGAATTGAACTCCTTGTGGTATCACGTGGTCAAGAATGTCGTATAAGGTTAACTATAAGCCCTATTCTTTTAGTGCACAACTATCCATTTATATCAGCCTCGTCTTGTCTCATTTTTATCGTTCCTTTCTACCTCTTCTTCGTCACCACTGTTTTTTTTCTCTCTTTTCTAAGCAGAAACGTTCTTCTCTCACTTTCGAATCCATTCTTTTTTCTTCTTCTTCTTCTTCTTCTTATCCTCTTGGTTCCGCGGAAGGAATCTCAGCAGCATCTCCAGATCCGGTGAAGGGGGTTCTCGATTTTTTTTTCTCTTCTTCTTCAGAATCGCTGTCTGCGCTTGTTCTAAGCCCCTTCCGGCGCACCGCGTCGAGATGAGTCGCCTTCGAGCTCTGACGTCACTTTCATCACGACGTCTGCGGAATTGGTTTGTCACGGTCCGGCGGCTCTCAAAGGCGATGCCGCGCCTCGGCTTCTCCCCAGTTGGGATCCACCCCTTTCTCAGTTCTCACCCCTCACCCTCACGTAGCACTTGCTCTGTAGTATCTGCTTGGAGAAATGCTAGTTCTTCGTGTTGTGTTCTCCGGCATCGTTGATTCCTGCAGCTCTCATCTATGTGCTACGTCACTCATATCAATATTGTTGATGTCGTAGCTTCACCAGAGTCTCACAGTGAAACATTATTTTTATTTGCTTCATTGTTTTACTGGAGAAATTCGGGAGTAGGCTTTCATTTTCGGTCCCGTTAACTTTGCTGTTGGTTATTGGAGGTAATAATAAAGAATGTGTATTAAAAGTAAATTTAACTTCCGCGAATATTCAAAATTAACATTCAGAAAAATTGATTAACACTCTGAGCTTATAAATTTAGAGCAAGTTGAACTCCACAATTGAAATATAATTTTCTGTTGAACCGAGAGGGGAATCCAAAAACTAATTTTCTACTTTTTATTTATTTACTATTATATTAGTTGGAACCATATATAAACACGTGTGCAAAATAATTTAAATTTATAAACATGAAATACGAGAAGTTAATTACACAAATAATAAATTAATCATGTTACGTCGAATGAAAATGGTAGACGGGACCGGGATTCGAACCCGGGACCTTGAGCTCTACGCGCTCATGCGCTTACCGACTGCGCCATCCCGTTCGC
>NNCF01126194.1:280572-368306 GCA_002313205.1 Laupala kohalensis
TAGAAATCTCTTAGATTGCGGTGAACCTCACCGCCAGGTAACAGATTAATCATGTTACGTCGAATGAAAATGGTAGACGGGACCGGGATTCGAATTCGGGACCCAGGATTCGAACCCGTAGAGCTCAAGGTCCCGGATTCGAATCCCGGTCCCGTCTACCATTTTCATTCGACGTAACATGATTAATCTGTTACCTGGCGGTGAGGTTCACCGCAATCTAAGAGATTTCTACAAATAATAAATAAAAATAATGATATTAATTTGCTTTTAAAAACACACTGTACATATATTATGATTAATAAAATTTGGAAGTTGATCGGGACCCATGCTAAGTAATAAAATAACAGAGAAGAAAATATATTATGGAAGATAAGGAGCAGACAGATGAAAGCCGTGTTGGAAATCGTTTTCCTCTGCTTTCTTTGTAGCATATATGATAGAAGTGCTGAAGAACAATTTATTACGCTGATTAATAGCAGTTTATGGTTATTTGTCAGATATATAAGAGGTTTAATGTTACATCTGTGTCAAATTTGTAAATTATAAATGAAGCATGGCGAGTTTTAACAGCTTCACTTCTTTTTCATTTTCTTTGTAATTTTTCTCACAACTATTTACGATGACTTTTCACGCAACGCTAGTACGCAGGCAATAATAATCACGAGTCGATGTGCATCGAGAGGCTACTGCAATTGGTTTTAAAGCGTTTACAAGAGTGGAGCATGTCTACCACCTTTAGTTTTTCTGTATCCAAGTCACGCTGCATGCATTTCTGTAGGATATACAATCTCCACAATGATCCAGATCTTTTTCTTGGGAGCCAACATCTTCCTATCGTTGACTCCGCAAAATTTCTGGATATCACATTCGACCGCACACTAACTTGGCGCAATCACATCCTACAACTACAATCCCTTTAAAATTCTTCCCTTAACCTCCTTCTCTGCTTAAGCGCATCATCATGGAGCGCAGACCGCACTTGCCTTCTTCGTCTGTATTGAAGTCTTCATATTAGATTGTGGCAGTATTGTATACGCCTCCGCATCACTCGGCCACACTTTTATTCTCCAAAATGTATTTCATCTTATGCTGCAAGACCTTCGTTACTCCGCCCAGGGGGTGTCCGTTTTAAATAACTGCTAGAGGAAAACGTCATAACACTACTTCCTCTAGTGAAACACTCAAACTCTCTCACACCACCTTGCTCCTTCATGCAACCAACCACCGACTTTTCAAAGCCAGACACTCCTGCTGCTGTGTACCAACAGCACTTCGGATAACTAAAAAACCTCTATTTGGATCATATGTTCATATACACTGATGGCTCAGCAATGAATCATTCCGTTGGTGCTGCTTTCCACTGTCATAGTGCCACCCGTTCTTTTCGCCTTCATTCCATTTGCTGCGAGTACACTGCTGAAAAATTTGCTATCCTTGAGGCGCTGAAGTTCATTCATCTATTTTCAATACGGCGTGTGGTTCTCTGCAGTTAGTGCTCTGTGGTCAGTGTCTTCACTGTACACTTCTGACACCCTTACGCGGACAATTCAGAATCTAATAAGCCATCTAGTATTTCAATTTTTTGAAATATTCCTTTGTTGGGTTCCTGGACACGTGGGTATTACGGGTAATGAAGAGGCTGATGAGGCAGTGAAGCGGGGAACACAGAGGAAAATCCTTGACCTCTTATCTTTTCCTACATCAGATTCAAATGTTGCAATAAGATCGTCTCTTCTTGGGACATGGCAAGCCGAATGACAAACTTGCTCCTTCAAACAGAGGAAAAAGACTCCGTTAAGACCTGGGTGTCCTCATCCCGTGCGAACAGACGTGAAGAAGTAATCCGTACATGTCTTCGTGTTGGCCACTGCTATCTTACTCATGGTCATCTCTAACGCGGCGAACCTCCCAACCCCCCTATCTGTGAAACTTGCAACACGACACTTACCGTGGAACACTTTCTTCTGGAGTGTATCAACTATAGTACCAGTCGACGGCGACACAATCTACCCAACAGTTTGAACGTTATGCTGAGGCAAAATGAACCGATTTTGATACGTCTTTTTATATTCCTTCAGGACTGCGGCCTCTGGAACCAATCTGATTTTTCTTCGTATGTCATTACTCAAATCCATACACGAAACGGGGCTCCTCCCACAAGTGGGTATGGTTGAGTCATTCGGTGAGTCCCACACGCGGGGAGAGTCATGTTGGCTCTCCTTAGTGCGTAACTGCATTTTCCCTACTTGTACAGAATTTTAGTGCTCTAATTACCTCGATGTCGGCGAGCCGTAAAGCCCACAAAAAAACAAACAAAAAAAAACGGAGTCGATGTTTGTGAATTTGAAGCAAATAATTTTTATACCCAGGTAAAATACAGAAACAGTAAAATAAAGTTTTGATTTGCACAAAATCGCGTACTAGAATATTCTAAATCCGACTTTCAGATGTATTATTTCGGAAATAAAATAGTATTGCAATAATATTACACTCATAAAAATAAATGATTTGTACTTGAACAAGTCATTAATTTAATACCAAATCAAACGACCCCATTTTTCCATGAACATACATATATTTACTCATAAACACAAATAAATAAAATAACATCCACAGCGTTTCAATCCTTCAATACAATGTGTTTTAGAGTTGATATATGTATGTTCATAGAAAAATGGGGTCGGTTAATTCATTATTAATTATATATGCAGATGGTCATTAATTCATTAATTTATTGCTTAAAGGAAATTTTTATTATCATTTTGCAAGAGCTAAATGAATAAAATCAAAATAATATTCTTTTCTCATCCATTGTTAAATTTTCAATTCCGCTTCTCTCCTTTTACTCCATTTCTTTTCTTCTTTTGTTGTCGTCCACATCGTCACTCTTCTCACCTTTTGTAATACGACGCACGACAGATTCCAGTCTTCCCACAGACTCCATCTAATCTCCTTTTCTTCCAGCGTAATCTCACCTCTATTCCCGCCGCTCTCTCTTTCTCTCTATCTTCATTCCGCCTCTCTCTTTCCGCGACCACAGATTTCTGGGCCCCGTAATGAGACAATTGCGTCCTAAGACTAATTTCTGAATCTGGAAAATGCCTGCGAGTCAAGAAAATGAACTAAGCGTTGGAGACCATATTACAGTTCTTAAGGAGACCAAATTGAAGAAAACGGAGCTCATAACTCATCTTCGGGCGATATTAAAGCAAAAAAGAATAATAAAATTTCGTTTCCTTGGATCCATGAACTTGAAGAAAATGAGAGTTGGGTGCTGACGAAGTTGGAAACTGGAGACAGTAACAGTGGCGTAATCTTTGGTTCTCTCACAAAGGAAAGTTTCATTAACGTAGAGTTATTATATTTGGGTTTATTAAAGGGAATATGAATTTTAATATTCCACAAAATCGTTTGAAATTTGTTTTTGTTTCCCTAGATTCATCTACCACTTGCCTAATCAACTTCTGCCTCCATTACAAACATTTTAATGAAATGTTCTGTGAGGGCTTCGTGGGCATTATTAAGTATTAATTTACTGATACCGTCATCATACGAGCAGATTTGGTTTCGTTCTTCTCACAAAAATTTCCGACATCCACAACGTTTACTATAGCCGCTTAAAAATCTCAAAAATAGTTTCCGTTTGGATATACATTCGATATATTCTCATTCAGACTTAAAACAATCATAAATCACGTGGCATGCAAGAACACATTAGAGAATTTAAAAAATTAAAACACACACAAAAAAGAAATTATTAAATATTATAATGGTGTTTAATAACGCAATTCATAATTTCCGAAAATATTCTTCTATTAAAAAAGGGTTGGACGAAACAAGAATTACAGGATTTGACATAGGGGAGAATATTTTTTTATAAACGGAGTAATACAACAATAAAATTTTAGAAACATTTAGTGACATTAAATCATATAAATATAAATTATATCGATGGAGCCAATGAAACTAAAAAGGGAGAAAGAAGTGCATTTCCCCAATTAATTCACTGTGATCCTTAAAGTAGTAAAATGTCTAACCTATTACGACATCGTTTAAATCGAACATATTTGAAAAATGTCTGAGTTGTCTTGTTTCGAGACTGTTATCATTGGATAACTTTCTGAATTTTCCGGATATAAAATGTAAATTTTGCACTATTCTTTTCAATATTCAATTTGTAAAATGTGTTATTGTTATTTTAATATTTTTATTGATTTCAATAGCAATTGCGTAGAAATTTATTCGAAAAGTCCCTTTAGAGCCTTTATACAAAAGAGACTGTACAAATTCAATATTATACTCACAATATCCACATTTTACTAGAAAAGTTAATAGTAGTTTATTATTTCATAAAAATAATTCTACTCATTCAAAAACAGTCACTAGGTCGCTGATACTGCCTTATACCGCATTTAAAAACACCTAAGGTTTGAAACATAACCAGATTTTCAGCGAACCTGAGTGAATGCGACCCATTAAAAGCATCGTTACCATTTCAGTAGCAGTTGCATTAGGGGAATACTCAAATGTGATTATGAGGAAACACATGTTTGTTAGTGGGAACAGGATTCCCTTCACGATTCCGAAAATTTTTGTTTTACTAAATCAGCTTCGAAACGCAATTTGCATACTTTTCACTGCGAACATGTGGAATATTTTTAACGGGCATCAGTATTTAATTACAGGCAAATAACGGAGTCGCTTTATGAAAGGGGGAAATGTTGATGGTACCACGGTGTGACGCTACGTTATCAAATTGAATATGAGTGTTGGGTGTTTGGGTTCTGTGTACGAATACTTTGCAAATCCGCTCACGTTCGTGTCAAAGGAAGCAAGGGGAAAATCAGTTGAATTAGTATGTCATTATATTTCCTTAATTTTAGTGATTATGTATCTAATATTATTACTCGTGAATTTGATATATTTTGGCATATATTAGAGGTGAAGCTTTGTTTTATTTATTATGTATTTTATGAATGAAAACAAGTTGTAAAATTTTATGAATGAGAAAAATTGTATTATTTTTCTCTCTCCGAATCTCCCCAAAATAGTTCAAGGAATACAAATTACAATTGAACAGCAATAATTAATGAAGTTTACTTTTTTCACCGTTTAAAACATACATTTTAATCTCGATTCTGGTGGAATATATACTTTATCGAAATATATTTTCATGTAATGTTGACGGCCCCACGGTGTGACGCAACGTTATCAAATTAAATATGAATTACCAAGTATATTTTCATGTTTTAAATAACATCCAGTAAAAAAGAAAAAAAACATTTTATGAGATACTTCACGGTATCTTGTATTTTATGAAAATTGTTAACGGCATCATTCTCCCAGACTTGACTGTTCGGTATTAGCTAATTCGAGGTAAAATAAAATATTATTTTGTTTCATGTAGCACGTTAGATTTTTCACGTTCCTTTTGATACAGAATAATATCTCCTGAGGTATTTATTCCTGAAATGACTCAGCACATGACAAAATATCGTGAGAAGACTTCTGGATAAAGAATAATATACTGCTCATTGCCATTAATAGTCACTAGTAATTGTTACATTAGTGTTGCTTCATCAAAATTAGTTTACGAATTGAAACATACCATTCTCAGTTCTTGTTCTTATAACATAAAAACAACCCTCTTCAAAGTATAAATGTCACGAAGCACACTTCCCAGATGATTATTCACGGATTGAGATCTTTACGAGTATAAATGACAGGGCCTCAACCTATGGCACAGTTACACAACTGTAGCCAATCTTCTCTTCGATTTCACTCACAGAATCTTTTCTTCTCCATTATACAACGCTTTCACACCTCCGCTTTTATAGAACCTGTATCAACGACCTTCTATCTTTTGCCGCTTTATTTTCTACTCCCGAGACACGAAAAGCGATTACTTCTTGCATTAGACCATAAGGAAATGCAACCCATTCAGAAGTCTATCTCAGAAATAATTTATACTATTACTCTCTTTAACCCATTCCATCTACTAGATGACTTTTCCCGTCGGAAAGTCATTAAATACAGAAAGGGAAATGTTAATTCATTTATATAAACAATAATGTCTCATAAATCAAAAGTCGTTAGTATATTAGTACGCAATAACGCAGAAAATTTTACTCTCATATTACGTAAACCAAATTTTTTAAATAATAAATTCATTGAAAAGTTATGGATTACAGAGCTAATGCTAAAAAAACTCTACTTTTTACTGATTTGTATACATCCATTTAGGTGAATAAATGGTTATTTAAAAGGGAATAATATAAAATAATATGAAAAATTCATGGTTGCCAGTATTGCACCCTCCATGTTTTCTGATGCAAAAAGGTTTTGCTTTTTATGTTTTTTTGTAAATTTCTCTCTCATTGGGTTTTAAAATAAAAAACTGAAATATTTCTTTCTTTCAACGTGGACATGAGGTTGCCTCCAGAAAAATGAGCGCAAGTAGAGATTTTATGTTATTGTAATGAATTATTCTCACCCTTATGCATTAAATTTTAATTCGAGAGTATTACCATATTTTACAATATTTAGTAAAAAATTTACCACAAAACGTCGATGAAAGCAACAATGAAAAAAATATATTTACACCCTGGAGGTTGCGGCAGATTCAGAATGGGCACCTATACCTTTTTCTAAATTCTTTTCATAATTACCTGATATATCATTTTAATCACTTAAAACTATACGAACAAAACAATTATGAATATTTTTAACATATATAATAATGAATTAAAATATGCACCCATATATATATATATATATATATNTTGGCAAAAAGTCTGTAATCCATTACATTATTAATAATTTTTTTCTTTTTATAAAATTTTATGAAAAAACTTAAAATCGTGCAAGAGTTTATAATTTTTTAAATTCTGTATGCAAAATGCATATTTTTTCACAAAATCAATTAAAGTAATTTTTGTATCCCTACTGTTGATTGTGACGTGATGCTAGTCCTATCCCCTCTTTCTCGTGGCAAAGGCACAAAATTTCAAAGCTTCCTCCCCTGCGCAATCACAAACATAAGGACCTTTTAAGAGCCAATTATTTTTTTCATCTGGCAAACATTTTCCCTTATTCCCGCATAAACTCCATCTGTTGCAATAGATTTTCACTTTAAATTCTCCCAAATGGTTGTTATACAAAGAGAACAATTTCTAAGTGTGTTTATTTTAACAAATAATGTTTAGTGCGTTTCGCAAAAATATAGTTTTTTTTTCTATTCCCTCTTGCTTTAGTTAAATTCAGAAAAATGGGAGGCTTCCATGCGTATTGCCAATAATGTGAATGAAGCGTTGAATGTGATTTTGGGGATACTGCCACTCGGCCTTCACCCAAATGTAAAATTAAGGAGGTTGATGAAATTAAAATGAGAAATAATTATTAATGGCCATATGTTCAGAAGAAGATGAGAAAAGTAGAAACACACTAACAGAGCGTGTTACTACAAGGATGACAGATCAGACGACGGACGAAAGATAAATCAGTATACGAGACGTGATACACGTACGGCAGACAGGAAAATGGTTTGTATCAACATCAGTAATGACCTAATTTCTGACGGGATATGACGACCTTATTGGAAAAGACAAGAACACCCTTATTTTATCGAATTCTATTGAATTAAAAAGAAAATAAAATGTTGGATTTTTTTCTGTGTCGCTACAGATCTTGATGAAAATTGTATAGAAGAAGTTATGAGGTTGAAATAGGTTATGGTTTCATTGGTTGAGGATTGAAATAATTATAATTGGAATGAATCGTTGGATTTTGTGGTAAGTAGATGTCCATTAGCTACATGAAATAATGATACTGGAAACTACGATATGAATGGTAATAATTATGATTTGACTGCTTCCATAATACCCATTACGTAGAGAATGTTCTAGAAAGAATAGCTAGGAAAGCTCGTCAATTATCTTTTCGAGCTTGGTAAGGAAAAACTATCAATCAATACCAGTACAGTTGTGATGTACAATCACCAATTCATCCATAGAGTATCAATCGAAATTTTCATTTCGTGAACACCGGTCGAACATAAAATAATAAATTATCTTCGAATATTTTAAAAAATTGGGTTGATTCCTCACAACCATCAGTATACCAAAGCTTTGATTGAAATTTCGAGAGTTATAGAAATCTTAAGAAGGGTGTCTTGAACTCCCTGACCTCCTGATCTTAAGGGTTTCCCCAGCAAATATCACTGGCATCTCGTGCAATGGAAGGGCAAATTCGAGAAAAAACAATTAGTGATAAGGTATAAATATACGTTTATAGTATGGGACACGTGAAAATTATTTTTCTAAAATTAATGCCGAGAATAACATTTAAGATTATGAATAATTTTCTCTCTAACTACTAGTTTGTTTCTTGAGTTTGTGTTTATGTATTTTCATAATGAATATGTATATTTTATTATTTTGACGTGAAATAAACAATGACATTCCGATAACTATTTGTAAAACAAAGAAATATTATCTCTAGTTTACGAGTGTACTGTATATAAATCTTAAATCTGAACGCAATACTCATATTTTAAAATGAACATGGTCCACATATCTCTAATACCAGAACCGAGAGAAACTTTGAAGCGTAATGTAAGGTTATTTCTATCCATCAATTGCACATTGCTTCGAAGTCAGACTGGTTCGCAAACGGCTGTAATAAAAGCCCCATTGCCAACTCAGAAACTATACACAGTGAGATCGGACATCGCTGACGAGGCTGTTTCCGGATGTATACAGTTTCAGGACTATACAACGAGACAAGTTGATCGTGTTGGAGATTCTCTTGAATGGACAATAACCACGTTGGCCGAAACCGCAGTCCAAATTCTCGTGCACGACTCATTATCTAAGTCGGTTAACGTGGCTTAAAAGGAACTACTTATTTAAAATATCCTCGTCGAATATCTTAGTAATATTGTAACATGTCACACGACCCTTTAAGTAAAACAAATTTTTATTTTGGATTAAATTTTATTTTGGATTTTGGATATATCTAATTATATGGTCGTCTAGTACATTGTAATATTATCTTTACTTTACTGTTGTTAATAAATAAATGAAACATTTCTGGAAGTACGAGGGTAAGAATACCCGAGTTTGCTAAACTTATTAAATCAAAATGCATTTTCCTGTTTTATTTTTATTTATGGAACATGTGTATTAGTAATTTGTTTCAATAATAAATTTTATTTAATATCCGAAGTCCACAAATTTTTAAAGAACATTTAGTTATCTTCGAAGTGCAGAGTTAATAAATGTATATCATTTCCTCTGATACTTGATAATATATATTCCAATTTTCATTTTTTTGAAGAACCTGTAAGGAATATTTCATATCTATTTAAAGTCATTTTAGATTTAAGAAAATCAATATTCTGAAGTTAAATTTTCTTTTCCGAAATGAATTACACGGAATGATAATGAAGCGGTGTCTTGTTTGCACTAGCGTTGACTGACCTTCGTGTTAAGTGTCCAAAGGCCTTAACACACTTGCGGCGCCGGCAGAGACATCCCAAGTAAATTAGTCTGTAAAGCCACGTACTCCCAAGTCCCCCGAACCATTGCTCCGCTATTTCCTCCGCTCCGATACGTTACCTAACTTGGACGATGTCCCTGTACACTAACGACCTCCTCTGTTGAGCTTAATGGAGGCAGAAGGAATTGTCCGCGTTACAAACATCTCGATGAAAACGGTTGTGGAGCATGTTCTCGGAGAGAAGCAATAGCAGACAGAAAGATCTCTGTGAGGGAAGGATGTTAGGTACGCGCGGCTAGGATGGTGGGGTTGGTAGTAGAGATGGTGTGGGGAAAAGAGGAGAATTATTGTAGAAAGTGCAGAAGAAAACGTGATTTGGAACTACCACAATTATAACTACAAGTGGCTGAAACGATAATATAATCATTACCTTCAATGTTGCCAAACATAATTAAGTAATGCAATGAAGATGGTGTTGATGAGATTATGCGAGGTAGCAATTATAGTGCAATTATTATGGTGCAGATCTGATTATGATGGTATAGATGTGATTATGATGGTATTGGTGGGAGTACCAAGATGTCGTTGACACTATGGTAGTGTTGATGAGGTTAAGTTGGATGTTGAAGCGATAATGATGTGATGCGGTTATGATGATAATGATTGTTTTATGGTGGTGTTCTTTATGGTGATAGTAGGGTTATGGCCAAGGTGATGATCGTGGTAATTGTGATGGTAATGTTGATGTTGCTATATGGATTGGAGATTATTAGAATAAAGATAGGGATGCGATATGAAGTTGGCGGTGACTGTGGTAACATTGATTTTTATGGTGCTAGTGGTGTTGGTCTGCCTTGGTGACGAATGGTAAGAGGACGATATCTACGAGAGCGTACTGCCGAGTCCAATCCAATTACGGAATAAGAGTTCTCTCAAGTTGCAGAGAATAGCGTTATTGGAGCTACGACAGCTAATATTGTCTTAATGTTTTGATGAATAATGCAAAGCTATTATTCAATATGTCCCTTCCAAGTTTCAATGAAATTCAGTCGTCCTCATTGCTTTCAATATCATTTTTTTACAGAGTTAATACATTATTCAATATTGAGCTGTATTTCATGGTGAAATGATCCATAAATGTTTCTGGAGAGTATAAACTTAGCAATTATTAACATTTATAATGAGGTGAGGAATGGGAATATCAGATAAATTCTTTGTAAAAGAATTTGGCTTGATTTTATACATGCGTACTAAACTCCATTTTTTCATGTTAAATTTGAAAATGGTAAACAATATTCTAAAATACAGGAAAGTTTTGAAGGTTACATAAAGACGCACTTGAAATCAAGACAATGAATAAATAAATAAATAATTAAATAAATAAATTCATTGTCAAAAAAGCAGTTACACACTGTGTGTGATCACATGGAGGATAATAAACTAATTTACTCTCTGGAAGCATTAAGGGACCATCCCATCAATTTCGATCAAGAGCCCGAAGACAGAGGCGGATTTACCATTTTAGCATACTCATGAGGTAAGAGTAAAAACAGAAACTTGATTCTAAAATGCAGATCAACATTCATGAAAATTAAATTTATTGTTTTAATAAACCTCGGAATGTGTTTGAATTATAATTTTTGTTAATATTCCTTTGCACTCCTTGATTTGTAAAACTAAAATGTTATTTAGAAGAACATAAAATTTTGCATTCCTTGTCATTTAACTACTTTATTAATCTATTTTTTTAAAATTTATTCATATGAACGAATATTGGTTCAATATTCACAGATTCGAGATGAATTAAGATAACACCTCACGTACCGTAATGTACTATTTCAGCAACAGAATCCTATGATCCTACATTTCCTCTCACATCTCCGGACTTTATATTTTAAATCTCTCACATACCCACGGCGCATCTAATGGCATCATTTTCCCTCCCTTCCCTTGCGCCACAGAACATCCCTTCCGCTCATTAATAGTACTTGACCCTCCACAGAGTACACCACCCACCTGCTCGAGAGATTCTCACCGTCCAAGCCACCCCTGCGCCGATCCCTAAGTTCCGGGATTTCTGAAAAGAAATCATTAATTACCTCAAAAACCTGTGTGCACGCCCGCGCAAGTATCCCAAGGAATATTTTATTGTTCGTAATTACCAGAAGAAGCGCCAGTTTGAAGCTCCACCCGTAGTGCATTGTTGATGCTTATCCCTGCGATATGGTCTCGACAGACGGGCTCAATGTAATGAGGGTGCTCACATTTTTATACTTTTTTAACATTTTACCGAGCCCGCGCGTTGTTATTACGAGCTTTCAATGGCTTAATAAGATAAACGTGTGCGGCGGCATTGTACCGTGTTTGTATTGTGTTTAGTAAATGCTGAGTCGTGATACAGGGTCCCGGTCGCTCTCACCTGTTCTCCAGCGGTGGAGTCTTCGTTCATCTGTTTCGCTTCCGAGATGCGTCGTTCCCTTGTTTCCGACTCCACTTCCCACGATGCGTCGCGAACGCAGAGATTAAAACTCAATTATGTGACGTAAAATATTTAACATTCATTAAGCGGCGACCGTTAATAACACACGCGTTCACGGTTATCACGAGCTGAGGGATGAAGATCTCATTCGGTCGCGTGCTTTCGTGGGCAGCTGGCGAGAGATTTCAGATCTGGTTTTGTTTTCCAAGGAACAAAAACCTACAGATCCGTTAGGTGGAGTATCTAAACCCTTACCACCATCTTTTTTTTCGATCGGGGAAATAACCTCAAACGGGAAGTAAGATACATCTAAGGAGCTAAGTGTGATCGATACGTGTATATGAGGATTATTTTTTATATACTTCATAATTTTGAATTAATCTATACACTTGTCTGTTCATAGTCCTCCTTTACTGATTAGTGAATTAACTTCAACCGTAATGCTCAATTTAGAGCGCTCAGCAATATTCTATCTTGGTTCAGAGTAGTTAAATTACCTTACAAAGTCTGTGATGAACCATGTTATACTTTATTAGAGCTTAGTAATCATAGTAAACTATACCAAACTAATTTAACTCTCATGAAGGTAATGTAGGTACTCGGAAATGTGGCAACTTAATTTAACTATTTGAGAGTGATTCACAATTAAATTCTATATTTTCAGTTAAGTTCATCCAATTAAATATAATAGTAAAAGAATTCTTTAAATGAATTTAAACAAATATTATAATAAGAAACTGTATTTTTATTTTGTATATAACGTTTGGCTGTTTTAATTTTTTTAAATTTAATGCATTATATCTGATATTTCTAAAAATACATTAAAGTAAACATTGTGGTAACTTTGAATAAAATATTCAATTTTTAAAATCATAAAGCAAATGAACTTATTAATTACACCTTATACGAAAAATTTTAAATATTCTATTGAAAGTTGATGAGAGGAATTGTAAAAGGAACACATTATTTTGAAAATTTAACCCCTTAAAAACCGTCCCCTCCAAACATACACACCGCAACGAACTTTGATCAATACTGTACCTCCATCATTCATTATGTCGGAAAGTCTCTTATCTACCGATTAGACGGTGTCAGTTCGTTAGGGAACGCGCAGCACTGCCTGGTGGGACCTATAAGAAGCTCCACGTGTCCCCTACGTACCCTGTCAAACCTTTCCCATCTCATGACAGTGACTGGCAGGATTCCATCTCAAGGATGGAGAGTGTACACGATGATAAGGGGGGACAAGTAAAAAGGTTTGTAGTAGTCACAAGAATGAGGTACTATTTTACAGGGCTTTCTCTTCAGAAAAGAATGTTACTTCAAGAAGAGACATAATTGATTTATGACTTACAATGTGGTGTTGACGAAAACCCGCACTCGTTTAGCATAATTTCTTCTCCTGTAATTTGTGAGCAACACAAGGCATAGACGAATATTTGCATATGAGGTGATAAAGAAAAGTTTATCTTTCCATGATCGAATGTTTAAAGATTTACCGGAATAAATTCCGTATTTCTTGCAAAATTTTCATATTTTCGAGAAGGTAACTCATCACTGCATAAAATGGACCATCACAATCTTCGCTTAAATGTAATTTAAGTTTCAGGTTACTAGACCTGTTCTACATCCTAGTTACACCTCTATGGAAAAGAATTGGGAAAGATAAATATGGGTGGACGTAAAGAAATCACGGAATGGAACCAACATTTATCTTAAGTTGGCGAGGGAAAGCTACTTAAGATAACCGAGTTTGAGTTCGGATCTGCGTTGTTCTACTCTGAAGGTGGAACAATTTTAGTGAAATAATAAGAATTATGCCATCTCTATTCTTCACTTCGTGAAACGAGTGCACTCATTTATACGAAATCATTTGACCGACCGATGAAAATATTACACTACGACACTCGATGTAATATTCGCGTCTTTTAGGGTAGAGATTTTTCTGGAAGACCTTTATTCGTCCCTCTGTCTAAACGTTTATTAAGTGTACATCGTGAAACAAGCGAGGGGTTTGGCGGAAAATGGTGGAGAGGGGGATTCGCAGAGTAGAATCGAATGGGAGTTTAAAAGAAACGGCACCGCACTTCTGGGAGAGACTCCGTCGGAGCACCAAGTTCCGACGACGAATCATCCTTCTCACCTGGTGAGCCCCATACCAGGGGTTACTCCAATTCTCCCTTAATCCTACAGAGTAGGCATCCGTGGCTTACACGTAGACCATCCCACCACCCCAAAGAACAACCTTTCTCTCCCGCGTCTCTAACACTACGATGACCCGCATCGAATACCTGGAGTCGAACTAAGGTCTCCAACGCCTCATCAAGGCTCGAATGTAAGTTGTCACCGAATAAACTATTTAGTCATGAAGGACTGTTCTACTCACTCTCCAGCCCTACCACATTCCGCTACGTAACCAAGCATGGAGTAAGTGAGTCTCATTGTCACCCTTATTATTCGTAACGCCCACCTTTCCACCACAACATGTTAGAAACGAAACTTCTACAATATTTCCACCGAGAGAATCCTTCCCTTCCTCTGATTTTGGATATCACATCCAATCCTAACGTACTCGCATCAATAGTGGTTTGTTAATGTAAAGAAATGTATAATGGAAATAACAGCGGCAAATAAAATGAGGACAACATCCTCAGTTATTTTAAAATTAAAACATGAAAGTGATATTTGAAAACTTTTAATCGTTTAACAGACAGTTGCAAAGTTCTATAGAGCAACGATAACTCACATTTGTTTACGGATCTATGCGATTCCGGACGCTGAGTGTAAATAATTTTTGTAAATAAATGTAAAAACCCGTACAAAGTTAGAGGTACCATAATCTGTACTTACCGTGATTGAAATGCGATAAACAATATATTGGTACACAGAGAAATATAACTAGATAATAAATTATTGTTTCTCGGTACACATTCAAAGGAAAAGGGGTATTTTGTCACAAAAATGGCTTGGTGGATATAAAATTGCGCTACAACTTGAGTCATTGGACTTCTGAGTCAACGCGATCCCGTATCTTGCGCCATTGCGGAAACGGAGTCCATATGTGCTATCACAATACATTGTCGTTTTGGATAAACATTAAAACTGAAATTCAACTTTCGTAAATAACTCCGTGTATTTACTTGACACTTGTAACAAATTTCTTAGAGTTAGGAATGGACTTGTTCGGCTAGAAAACTTAAGAAAGTGAATCGTATCGACTTTGGTAGCGAAATTGTCACCTTATCTCACTCAAACAGCAAATGAACGGGAGGGAGCAAATTCGAATCCCCACTCGATGGAATTAGGTGAGATTTTCAGCCGAGTAAATGTCTTTTTCATACTCCTTGGCAATAAAATATCTATCCATTACAAATAACCCCATTAAAAAATCAAGTAAATATGATATGAGATCGAAACAACTAGAATAACAAATACTTAGTTATAGCCGTGCACTATGATCATGTTGTATATTTTAATGGTACATACCGCTAGAAACCTATTGGGTGGCTATCTGTTATCTTCAAACAACCATTGGTCACTTGAGATGACTGGCCATCAAAGGCCGTTTGAGCTTACTCATAGCAGTCCAATATACATTTACCCAGAGATATTTTGTAAACACATTTTCCTATATTAATTTCGGATTTTCCCAAAATGTTCTGTTTAACATATCTTTAACTAACTGTCAAATTGTGTGACGTTGTCCTAATTTTACACACAATCTAAGTTACATGTCACGTGTCTTTCTTTCAGTAAATCTAGACTTATCTCTCTACCCCGGGATTCTCTTTACATCCCTTCATTCTAGGAGAGTATCATTAGAATGGATGCGCGCGTCTGCTGAAGGACCGAAGGGAGCACTGCCAGGGATCTCGAGTGATTCCGAGCCCTCTTTTGTCTCCCTTCCCGAAGCACATGTTGTAGATACACGTACGTTCACGAATAGCGGGATCGCGAGTTAGTAAATGCACACCAGATGTTCTTTGAGTTCATAACGGATGCACTGCGTAAACAGAGACTTCGAACCACTGACAATGCACTCTGGATAATAGTCTTCCCACAAGAGGTAGCGACATAAGGAAACACGCACATGAAACATAACGTCAATACACAAAATTTGTTTTTCGATATAATTTTCCTTAATTGAGACATATCATTTAAACTTAAGGAAATGAGAGGTTTAGCCATGTAATTTAACCGATAAGAAGAAAGAGCTCTCATACATATTTTAACTTAATTTCGCTACATAAGATTATATGGATTGTATATATTGATTATTAGTTCCCCTATTAATCATTATATGGTCATTATGTATCTTTCTCTTATAAAATTATCACAAAAAACTCTTTCAAAAAACTGTATTATAAATTATTTATTGAGACAATTAACTTGAGTCATTGATTAAATTCACAGATTTTTAAATTTCCCTCTGCATGAAATGACAAAAGGGGAGACTCTTGTACCTGAAGCCACGTAGGGAAAACCCATGTTTTATGAAATATGAAATGATCTTTCGTATTTTATTAGGATTGCCTTCACTCAGATACTCGATCTTCTCTTGCTTCCACCCATTTCTGTTCATTTACTTGATCTGCTGGGCGCGATTAATCCCCTCCACTTCCAGGAATTTTACTTGAATTTGTTACATACATAAATGTTCGTGTTGAACTAGTTAACTATTTTTTTATTTGATTTACATTATCTAGAATTCTGTTCATAGTTAACATAATCGGGATTTACATTATTTGTCACTACGAATCCTTTCCGTTGCATTTCATCCCGTATGACACAGGATTTTTATATGCAGCGTAATGCTATTGTATAACAAAATAAAACAAAATATTGTAACATAGAAATCTCTTAGATTGCGGTGAACCCCACCCCCAGGTAACAGATTAATTATGTTATGTTGGGTCTCGCAAGTTGAATGAGGATGGAAGACGGGTCCAGCAGGCGAACGGAATGGTACAGTCGGTAAGCGCATGAGCGCGCTGATCAAAAGGTCCCGGGTTCGAACACCGGTCCCGTCTCTCATTTTCATTCAACATAACAATTAATAAATTCTTCCGCTCCCATAAATGTATTTTATTTCCATTATTAACAAAACGGGTGATTCCTCGGAAGACGAAACTATCGAGTGGTGGCCGGGGGGTGGGGCGGGGATGGGACTGAGCAAAGTTGACGAAGTTCCGGCCTTTTAAAGATCACTTGCTGGATCATCCCTTGGTTCTAGGTGTTGAAAGTTTTATTTCTCGAGTTACTTTTTATAATTTTGGAGAAAACAGTATGAAAAACATCATAAAGTTAGTACTCTAGAGTGAAAGTTTAATTTATATGATGTTTAATTATTGTGGAAAGAAATTCATTAAGTACTTTTAAAATCGAAAATCATAACGTGAAAAGAAATTCTCACCTACTTGTACCTTGAGTCATAAAATGTTTATGTTTTAGATGTCAAGAAAGTGAGTTGGGAGGAAGAGAGAGAAAATGTCAAAAGCACTTGGAAAGATAGGTAGAATTAGTATTTAAGTTAGTTAGGTTTAATAGCGTTTCGACAACTAATGCCACTGACGGTCGAATTAATATTGAAGGATGGCTCAAGAGTTCGTTTTCGTTTTTCGGTATCTTACCATTCAAAAAATCATAGTATGAACTCTGTTTTTTTTTCTTATTTGAATCCCGCAAATTTAGTGGAAGTCCAAAATACAGGAGGTACACATAATCATGATTTAAAATAAATTAAAAATGAAAAGGAATATTTTTAAAATGTGTAAAAATGTCAATATACACTTTCATTCCCGGAGAAAAATAGTAGTGTTTAACACTATTATATTTAGCTGACTATGACGTTTTGAAAATTTAATGGCTCACATTGCAAGGGTCTCCCTTATAAAACCAACATCATCAAAGTGTGGGTTGTAGAGAACACGCGGCACTTAACGACCATGGCGTGCACACTCATTTGCTTTGATTTATTCCCCCAATGTTCTTAAAATCACGGTCGTACGTGTCTATTTGTGTTCAATGAAAATGGGAGGTAAATCAGTTAAGAGTAATGTGAGAGATAAATGAATAAATATATGAACAGTTCTTTTAACTAAAACTAGAGTTTCATGTGTTCTGGAAAAATAGCTCATTTTTTGTAATTAAATATTACTTCTTACATTTCATCTAGTTTACGAAAAGTACGCTTATTCTTGAGATGACAGAAAATAATTCCCCGAAGTTAAAATGTTTAGAATTAAGAAGTTTGCTTAATTTAACAATTAATATTATAACGTCAACGGCCAGGTGAAAATTGGGACGGACCATGACTCAAACCCGGGACCTCCTGCTCTGCCGCAGGTGTGCTATTCACTGCAGTACCCGCCTCGACTTCAAGTCCGTACGCAACTTCCACCCGGCTGTTGACGTTGCACACACTCCTCCACGAGTAGGCACTCTGAGGGTTGTGAGTTAAAATTTATATTATGTATGTTCTTTTTGGTGGAGGAGGACCAACTAAGGAGTGCTAGTAAGGCCCACTTTTACGTTAGTTTAATGACTAGACACAACGTGGAACGTTTTGGGGGGATAGCCGTATCCGAGTATTACAACTGCGGTTGTAAGTCGCAGAGGATAGACTTTTGGACCATCACAGCAATATGAAATGTTATAAATAAATAATTTGTAGCTAATCTTTTTTGTGAGGTTCGAGCCGCTTTTCTACCTACCCTTCACTTGGGTGAAGATTTTAGGAAGGAGAGACGGTGGATTGCCAGGGAACTTAGGACACCGAACCGATATTTGTCTGGAGTAGGTGAGGGAAACCCCAGATGAAAACCTCACCTAGTTTGTACCCATGCTCAGCGATATCATAGCCTCGCCACGATACATAATTTTTCTGGCAGGATATCTCGATGGCAAGCGTGCGTGGTAGCCCTGAGCTATCGGAAGGACTACAATTGCCACACCCCAGAATTGATATTTCTATAAGAATAATTTGACTCGGTCATTTTTTTAAGGAATTTAACTGTGTATCAGCTATAGAATAAGGAGTCATGTTTTTTTAATGATTTAGTATTACTTGTTGATATATCCAATATTTATTCTTGAGTGACAGTGAATCGTCACTAAGATGTATTCTAGGGAGAATGTTGGTAAAATGTCCTCAATTGAGTTCTCCAAGGGACTGAAAACTGCCATCTATCCATACGAGATGATGACAAGACAAGAGTGATTTCAAACAAGGGCTACGGAGCAAACCCACAATACACTGCGATGTCGCACACAATTTCCTTATATGAACGGTCCTTTAAAAATTCAGTACTTTCGAACAACTGTGATGAGAATTCTCAATCTCAGACAAGTTTACCATGTCCACGGGAACACGAACCTTCTAGGTCTTCCATTTTAAATTCGTCGCAGAGCTACATACGGCTACTGAAGACATACATACAGAGAGAGAGAGAGAGAGAGAGAGAGAGAGACAACCAAGCAAACAACTCCTCTGGACAAACAACGTTAATATTTTCTTTCGTCTTCCCCTGGAGACACGCAATCAAGAGCTCTTGCTCTGAGTGCTCTCTGACGTGCTTCGGAACAACGGGTTCGTGCGTATGCGAAGGTGTGGGGGGGGGGGAGAGGAAAGGAACGGATATTAAGGTAGAATTAAATCACTAAAATATCTGAATCCGGGATAAATAAACAGAGTAACATGTATGTATTGTGGGTCAACGTTAGAAAAACATACTTCACCGGTCATTTAAATGAAGTAATTGTAATTATAATTGATGGGGTAATACATTTCGTCTTATGAAGGAAAAACTTATTTACAAAAAAGACCAGCGTTTAAATCACGAAAGTGATGGAAATTTACTTTGATTAACAATACATTTTCCAAAATATTTTGCTTACCATCTTTATACACGTGACCGGACACTACAAAAATATTTTAATTTTTTCGACATGTGATGTATGAATCACAAAATAATCTGAATTGGTCGGAATTAGTCTGGACGGTAGATCGAACCTCATTAAAATGATCTGCGTGAACGTGCGTCGTTTCCTTCCATTTTTTACCGAAAACAGCCGCTGTTGGAAGTAGCAAATTTGCTGTACACAACCGTTCTTGAAAGAAAAGTAGAAATGGTGGGCGAACAATTTTAAATATCAATAATGTAATTTAATATGAAATGAAAATATATTGAAAAGTTGTCATCGATAAAACATAACGAAATTATTGTTGATTGTACTGAAATAAGTGTTGATAAATAATTCCCTATAGTTGTTAAATTACTGTAAGTGCTGAAACTCTTGACTTGTTTGTGAAGTATATTTATTTATTTCAATATTTATTTCCCATCGTGTCTCCACCCACGGGTATTCCACGACTACATGAATTGTTTTTATTATTCCTTCATCTATAAACTTGTGTAGTAATAAAATAGTCCCTTATTTTTTTATTTATTCATCGAGCACTCTAATGTAGAAATCTAAATAGAAAATCAGACGCTACGACAGACCTATATTTACATGGATGCGTGAGCTAAAGAAAGACCCAGAAAAGTGTAACATAGGTCTAGCGATGATCCAGGTTGAAGTTTAAGAATGATTAGGAGAACCAACCCCAAATGGAAATGGGACAACTGCGGAGGAAGAAGAATGAAGAGTCCTAATGTCAACCAAATTCCTGGAACCGTCCTCCAGAAAAACACAAACATACAAACATACAAACATACATGTATTTTTTATTGTTTACACACGTATATTTTTCACGGATGTCTCGAAAATGATCGTGAAATTTGTGAGTGATTTCTTTCTATTTCTCACTAAACGTTTTGAATTTATAGGAGACACTAGTGTTGGTTTGTTTTCTCTCTCCACATCTTTTGTTCGCTTAATAGCATAGGATCAATACTGACCTCAGGAAAACAAAAATTGTGACTGGTACTGGAAGAGACCAAATATTCGGTACATATTCTACACCAGTTTTCTACGTAACGTAGGTAACATAACTACCTCCTACACTAGTATTCCCCCACCATTAATAATCTCCGCTATATTCAGTGAAGTAGAAGGTCGTTCGACGCTTTAGTTAGTAGGAGTATACGACACCGTGCAGATATGAAGGCCGTAATTAAAGGATGCCTTTCATTATCTACGAACACAGCTCCATCGAAGCCAGAGAATAAGCTGAAAGAGCCTCTGCGTAGGTGCGAGTACAAGGCGCTGACGATGTTGCTCGACGATGAGGCGTGCTCAGAAGATCAGAAACTGTAAACCGACGAATACTGTAATTAATGGGGTGAGGAGATGTGAGTTAAGACGAGCACGGAGGTTATTTCATTCCCTCAAGTAATGAAAAAATATTATCCTTTGACTGTATCCGAAGAAGTAATTTTTATGAGAAGTTTTAAAGGATTTCTTGCAAAAATTATTATTGTATACGTGATATGGATATTTCGAAAAGATACTTGCTGAAACATTTCTATTACTGTTGAGAAATTACAATTCCATCGAAGGAAAAAGTGTATAAAAAGAACTATGATACCGATGTTTATTAAATTGCACTTATTGTTTGTGAGCTTCTGACTGAAAGAAATCAATGTTTGACGGGTTAATCGTTTGATCGATGTTTGCTCCAGAGAAGCTCGCGAATTATGAAATGAAGATAACGGTAAATTTTTTGTGTACAAAATCTTCTTAGAGACTACAGCTGTTACCTGCAAAAGTGGCACATGCGGACGTGAATGAAGACATTAAGGCCAACGAGCTGACAGGACGAGTAATCTCTACAAAAAGGAACTTACACTACAATTACGAAGTGTGAAAGAGTGTAAGGACCTAACTTACCACTCATCTACATCTTAGATTTTTTAATACCATTTAGTCATTTAGAATTGACAGATTGGTTTGACGAATACTCTAAGCGAGTAGTAAAACACAACATTCCTTAACATGGTATCGCTTTTAACTTAACTGAGTTAAAAACTAAACAGAAAATAATAAGCGTATTTACTTAATGTTTAATAAAAATGAAAAAAATTAATGCATCGCAAGGTGAAATTATTTTATTTCGTAATTTTACATCTTTTGACGCGTTTCAGGTCATGAGACCTGCTCTTCCACCTAACCTTTTGAGGTCCCTTAAGCTCGAATACAAATGTCTTTTTATGAACAAAAATTATCACTTTTTCATTCTAAAGAATCTGAAATTATTTCTATATGTAGTATAATAACATATTTTTCAAAAGACCAACTATTAGTATACTTTTGGGATTTGGGACCCATAGAAATAAAATAATGTGTATATCTATCTTGGTTATTGTATGGTTGCCAAAACCCAAGTAGAAGGAAATTCTTCCATATTTTGGTGATGTAAAATCAATGTTTCTAAGTTTTAAAAAACATAACAGGCTTATTTTGAGGGCTGGCTACCGCTGTCTTTGATAAGTATATATAAGTAACTATAAATAATGTAGACGAATAGCAATGAACGTGAGTTATTGTGTCATTCCATTAAATGAAAATCATCTTTTAGTCATTAACTGAATGTCAACTGCAGTCATGAACTATGGCAGTATTAAAAGGTAACTGCAAATAAAATACTATTCCTTTTACTGCATCATTCAAAACTACAGAAACATACTAATTCCTTGGATAACTCATCTCTTGGTATAAGTGTTTCCAACGTCACGATTTTACATTACTTTTATGCTATAGGAGTGAAATGAACGGAATTAGCCATTGAAAATATGGAGCACCAAAATGTTTAATGCAGCAATAATATATTAGAAGCCATTTTGAATAATTTAAACCACAATTGTATTTTTGGGCGTGTATTCTAGCTTTAGTCTAAAGCTGGAATACTACGTTTTTTTAAAAATCAACATAGCAATAAATTTATTTTTGCGGTGAGAAAATGGTAATAAAATAGCTTTAAATATCGTAACAAACATTATTGATGTCTTCGTTTATAATTCGCACGGAAAAAAATAAGTTGGATAGCTCAGCCTAAGGTTAGCTGTGTTAACTCACGAGTTTGCTGTCTAGCGGACAGAAAGCATCATTAGCTGCCACAGTTTACGCTGTAGATGCCCTAAGAGAGTTTTCATCTGAACGAGATCAGTTTTCTAACACTGCGGAAGCTAACGCTGTTTTGTCTGGGAGAAAGAAAGTTACATCAACAGCTATAGCATTTAAGTTTTTCGTGCAACAGCTCAGCCCCACTCAACAGCTACAAGAACTGTTATTTGCTCCTCGCTGCCAATCTTGTTCGTAGTTGCCGCTAAATGACACTCGGCTGCGCTGACTTGTATGCTGGCATTCGGTTCGTAGACTCATGACTGAGGCTTCGCAATCTGAGCAATTGTTTTAAGGAGTCCAATCGACCATGGCTTTCGCAACTATGAATAGTTGTTTACATGACCAAAACGATTCATTACAACGACTAAACGTTGCCATTACAACGTTGCTTAGGTTTAAACTTGAAGTCCAGACGTCGAAAATTTATAGTGATTTCTCGACTTAGTGCAACCGTACACTGATGATATTTTGCATTTCTGAAGGTTAATGTTGGTGAATACCTAATTATTATTTTAAATAATGACATTTTCAAATGTATTAATCTAATAAGAATACATTTCAAGTAAATCCATAATAAATACATAATAGCGATTATTTAAAGATTTATTTAAATATGATTACTATTTTACGTATTTACTTTACTATTCATGATACGAATACTATGGGGCCAACTCTTAGACAGTGTAACAAAAGGGAATAAAAAAACTATACTGCAGTAGCTCAGTGGTAGCGTTCGCGCCTTCCGAGGGAAAGTACCCGGGATCGAATTCCGGCGCTGTCGGATACCTGAAGACGGACGTCGAAAAAAAAGAATGTTTGCTGTACATCTGTGATTAAACAAGGTTAGACCATTCTAATAAAAATAAGGAGTTGTAATAAAAATGAATATCGTCAAGAAAGTCGTATATGGAAGAAAGCATGCAGATGAGACAAAGCAGATTCACGTCGAAACAGTATTACGTGCTCACTGATGGCAACATCCTCTACTGTAGCTTCCCTTTTCAGCGGGCAAATGATGCCCGCTGAAGTACAGAAGGGGGAATATGCACGTCACAGCAAACGGATGTTAGCTCTGTTAGCACATGTGTTGTCTTTCCAGCTGGTAGCCAATACATTAGCTACTCCAGCTCAGGTATTAGTTTAAAGCTGGAATACTGCGATTTTTCAAAGTAAACATAGCAATAAATTTATTTTTGTGGCAAGAAAAATAGCAATAAAATAGCTTTAAATATTGGTATATACGTCAATGTTGTATTCTATTTTCGTGTTCTATCTTAAGAGACCTTAACCGTCGCACTTGGGAGTGGGAATTGGGAAGGAGAGTTTTTGGATTGAATGGGAACTTGTGATACCGACATTTGCGTGGAGTAGGTGAGGGAAACCCCAACTGAAAACCTCACCTAATTCGAGTGAGTAGGGTTTGAACCCACACTCTTACCATGGATTTCGCAACTCAGCGGGATTGTAGAACCGAAGACTCTACCAGTAGAGACCATCGCTCTCGGCATCTTTCAATCTATTTGAAATCTGAAATAATATTGAATAAGATTGAATATTAAAATAATAATGAAACTTATAAATTTAATGAATTTGTAAATAACATTTAAATATTCGTATATTATTTGATTCGAATCAAATAGGTAAAATTATAGAAAGATGGAAAAAAGTTTTGGATTAAATGCAGTTTTCTTGGCGGTCTGACCACGTTCCTGGCGGTCTGACCACGTTCCTGGCGGTCTGACCACGTTCCTGGCGGTCTGACCACGTTCCTGGCGGTCTGACCACGTTCCTGGCGGTCTGACCACGTTCCTGGCGGTCTGACCACGTTCCTGGCGGTCTGACCACGTTCCTGGCGGTCTGACCACGTTCCTGGCGGTCTGACCACGTTCCTGGCGCTCTAACCACGTTCTTGGTGGTTGGTCCGTTTTCTTGGCAAATCGTCCGCTTGCTTAGCAATTCGTCCGCTTGCTTGTCATTCGGTCCGCTTGCTTGTCATTCGGTCCGCTTGCTTGTCATTCGGTCCGCTTGCTTGACATTCGGTCCGCTTGCTTGACATTCGGTCCGCTTGCTTGACATTCGGTCCGCTTGCTTGACATTCGGTCCGCTTGCTTCGCATTCGGTCCGCTTGCTTGACATTCGGTCCGCTTGCTTCGCATTCGGTCCGCTTGCTTGTAATTCGGTCCGCTTGCTTCGCATTCGGTCCGCTTGCTTGACATTCGGTCCGCTTGCTTCGCATTCGGTCCGCTTGCTTGACATTCGGTCCGCTTGCTTCGCATTCGGTCCGCTTGCTTGTAATTCGGTCCGCTTGCTTCGCATTCGGTCCGCTTGCTTGACATTCGGTCCGCTTGCTTCGCATTCGGTCCGCTTGCTTGACATTCGGTCCGCTTGCTTCGCATTCGGTCCGCTTGCTTGTAATTCGGTCCGCTTGCTTCGCATTCGGTCCGCTTGCTTGACATTCGGTCCGCTTGCTTCGCATTCGGTCCGCTTGCTTGTATTTTTAGCAAACAGCCCATCTTGCATTCATCCGTCGTCTTCAATCGACCTATATTCTGGGTTGACAACTATATCCACCAGGAGAGTGACTAGAACGGTCAACGAACTGTAATCGGATTCTCCTCACACGAGAATTTCAACTTGTCTCACCTTTTCAAAGTTGCAAATATTCCCACCTCCAGTGACAAACTGCCACTCAACGCATCACATCGCTGACGGATAGATGAAAGTAGCGAATACGAGATACGAAAGATGGATTGGAGCAGTAAACATGCCACTTCTATTGCCGCTCGCACTTTCGCCATGATGGGCAACGGGACTTGACTGCACCGATCAATCAATACAACACGCGCTCTCATGGAAAGCAAGCGAGCGCTGTTGTATATCGGGTCAAGCATATATCACAGGCAAAACGAAATTCCTCGTGATCCGAGGCTTTTCAGTCGGAATGCTCGACGTTTGCAGGTTTCAATCTCTAGGAATGTTTGTTTTCAATCTCTTCGAATATTCTCGATGCGTGATGCTAATTCTGTTAAGTGGTAAGTAGCACATCAAAATTTCTACAAATATTAATTCTTGTATTAATAATAATATAAGATGTCTTATAAATGTTGAAAGTAATTAAAGGTAAAAAATTAATATGGCAGAATAATTAAGATGTACATAATATATATCATATTATACAAATGAATTTTTTTATTTATTACTAATTAGAATTTATCTTCCATTTTAGAAACCTAATTTCTGACTTACGCCATCATAATCTACATTTTTATTATCAATGATGTATTTTTAAAATTTGTTCGTTTTTTTATAATTGATAAAATTGAAAAGCTATGCTATAATGCAAATGGAGGTATATACAACTTTGGTTTTTTCTTCGTAGTGAAACAACTGGCACGGTGAATTGTGTATTTAATTAATGTGTACCAAATATATTTATTTTCAAGACTTCACTCAATAATATTTGAATATATGAAATTCACATGTTAAAATTATAGCATCCATTAAAATTCTTCGGACATTATATAATGAAAGAAATCCAGCAATTTCATCTTTATTTTTTATTTGTTGTATAAATAATAAATACATGTAAAGCCCCTCCGTGGCGAAAGTGGCAACGTTCTCGCTCGTCACAAAGTCATCCCGGGTTCGATCCCGGAGGGGGCAAGAAAAATTTGTAGCTCTTTGTATCCATGTCCCAGTTTGATTAGCTGGGATTTACAAAGAGACCAACCTCTGCGACTAACAACCACAGTTGTAATGCTCGGATACAGTGCTCTGGATCATATCTAATCGCTGCCCGAGCTCGGTTATTACGACGCGTCCAGTGAGTAAACTCAAATCAAAACCTGAGCCTTACTGGGGGTCGTCTTACGTGGTCCTTAGCTGGACTGATCTACATACATACATACATGTAAAAAAGGAAACATTGGGAGTTTCAACAAGTTAAATGTTAGAGGTAAATCTTCAATTAGGTTGAAAAGAGGGGTTCTGCTTACGTTCAACTAACACACAAAAATATAGAATTGAACATCATAAAAGTTCTATTTAAAGTTATTTATGACCGTCTCCTACCTATATGTATCCTGGAATTCAACATAGTATATTTATGATTGCTCCGATGATTCTCGTCATTACTTTCACCCATTGCAATGAATTCTGTTGATGGGTACATTTTATTACCCTAAAGCTAAATAGTGCTCGTTATCCGAACATCTTCATCACGTGGGAGTGAGTCAAGAAGTCAACGATATCTTAAACTCTCTATGTATGTAGGAAGTATATCCAACTAGTATTGAGAAATATTTGAACAATGACGACGTCACGAACATCTCTTCTTTTGTAACAATTGCCAATTTGCCTGAGGATGATCCACAAAAAGGATTGAAACGTCATATTTTATTTTATTTATTTGCGATTTAGAGGAAATATATGTCTGTTCTTAAAAAAATTGATCGTCTTATTTGTTATTAATTATATATACAGGTGGAAATTATGACTAATCTCTTCTTTGACTCAACGAAAACAATTTGCAACAATGCCTGTCTATTTACATTTCGGATACGCAGTACACGTTCTAAAAATAATCTCATACTTCGTTCTATATAAAATATTATTTTATGTAAGGTTACTCCATAAATATATAATACTGAGCACTAAAACGTGCTCCACGCATGTATTATAGATGAGCATTCAGCTGTGCGAATTCTGTTATTCTGATTCCCAATTTTCTTATGTGAAACTAATATGGGGATCAAGAACAAAAGAACGCGTCACACAAAAGCCATATTAGCAACTCACAGATACACAGAAACATCTGCCGAAGGAATCGATGACGTCACAACGAAAGAAAACGACAGGTGACGAACGTGCATTGTTAGATGACGTACGAAACACACGCATGGAAGCCGGGGGTCTGCTGAAAGGTGAAGAAGGCCGTCACGTGCGGTACATTCATGTCGGATTATTCCCCTCTCAGATACCCAAAGCATGTTCTGCGCATCAATACGTTTTTTGTGAAACACACGTGTCGGTTGTTCACGAAAGCGAAAGGAGAGTTCTTACATAATCTCCTCTAAAGCTTATATCTAGCGTTCATGTGAAAGGGGAGAGATACAAAAGAAAGTTAATAAAAGATTCGAGAGAAACAAAGGTTTTCGGTAAGTTAATACAAGATTCGCTAAAATTGATAAAATTTGTTTCCCAGCTCTGAAGTAAACATCTTAGTTCCTTCCTTCACTGAACAGAAAGAATCTCTTGTACAATACCGGTAATTTAAACATTATTACCTATATAACTACATTAATAAAATAATAGAATTACCAATTTTTATTGTTATTTTTTAAATAGAAGACTTAACAATTCGGTTGAAAGAATATAGCTCCATTTTATTATTTCATACAAAAAGTAAATATTTTATTGTAAACGTACAATTCACCTCACTTAGAATTATCTCTTGAATAATTAAAAAATAATTCAAGTATAATTTAAAACTTTGTTTACACATGATTGTATAATACATTAATAACAAATGGAATGAACTCCTTAAGTTTAATTTCAATTGTATCATCATCTTCAAATAATTTGTATTGACTCAATTATTTGAACTCCTTCATTATATCTTTTGTTATAATTAGAATTAACTGGTTTATCACCGTTGTCAGTTGTTTGAATTTACTGTGAAATAGTACAATGAATAGTGTTTTTAATACTACAAATTGACAGACGTGCAGACGTATCAAATATTTGAACGAAAAAACTGAAAATATTGAAACAAAATATATCAACAAAACGTGCTTACTAATTATATGAAACATCATATTGAGAGGTACAAGCTCCATGAATCGTTTCCACTCCCATAACCATGTTCACTCATGGCAATGACATTAACTGGTTGTGACTTTTTCTGATGAGGAAAAATTATCTTGCTAATGCTTTTATTGTGACACTTAACCCAAGGTAATTTATTTCCATTAACTTCCATAACTGAAAGATTCTTAATTGAGGCAATTAACCTACACAACCTCTTTCATTGTTTGAAGACTTTATCATCTCAGCTCATCACAAAAATAATCTTATGCTCGCCAGAAGAACAAGGCTGTGCATCGCTGACCATAATCAACATCGAAAGGAGATAATCGTCTACTTAGTAGTTCCGGCTATCCGAAGGTCGTATGTGCAAGTACATTGCCAAGCACTTAAAAAGCGGTGCGACACACTGTGGTTTCTTCGAGGTATAGGAGTGGAAATTTTGCGAATTAGCTTTTTGCTATTCACTTTGCTTTGAATTAGTATCATTTTTTTTGTGTTTGAGACCCGCTTCGTGACCGGAGGGATCTCTCCTGCTCCACACTTTTGCTACTTTCAATAACTCTATTTGGTTTAACTATTATTATTATTATGAATTAATGTCTTCCACAGCTTGGAGCTGGATCTTTTCCACTTCAACGAATATTGTCAAATTCATTCACGTTCTTCTCCCAAAACGTTTGCACCATGTGGCATGTGTCAAGGATTACTGATATTTTGAATTTTGGTCAGTGTCTTGGTTGCTCCTAGTGTTTAAAAATGGCGTTTAGCGGATTTCTGTACATATCACTTTCGAAGTGCAAGAGGTCGAATAGTTTACGTTACGGCATTACCTTCTGAGGCAATTCCGGTCAGAGCATTCAAACTTTCAGAATTCAGAAGAAGATAGTTCGGATAATTTGTAAATCTCACCCCCGAAACTCTTGAAAACCTTTATTCAAGAAATTAAATATCATAACACTTCCCTGCATTTATATTTATGAAACGGCCGTGTTTGTTAAGACCGAATTACTTAAGCACCACCCTTGCTTTATACGAAACAATCTCGTTCACGAACACAATACTCGCAATAGTAATAATATTCATCGCCCTAGGGTGTCAACCACTCTTTGCCAAAAAGGACAGCATCATTCGGGAATCGTTCTATATAATTCCCTGCCCAAGAATATAAAAGATATTATGAAATTGAATCTCTTCAAATCCGCGGTTAAAAACTACCTCCTGCACCAGTGCTTCTAATATGTAAAAGAATATATTGATTTTAATAAAAGTTAAATCCGTCTTGTACTTTATCATGTCATTGCTGTAGTACTTTTAAAATAACTTATAACCATTACAAAAACTATTTTCTTGCATGATTGTTGTGTTTTTTGCTTCATATTAATTTAGTTTTGTGTGTACTCAACTTTGGCACGGTTGTGTACATTAATCCTGGCCCGGGGTATGCTCCGGTTTTCCTTCGGGTAGAGGCGGTTTTCTTATACAGGTTCTGTATACTTTGTCTAGGGGCATGCTTATTGTAACAATAAATCGTGAATTTAGTGTTATTTCAATTCTTAGGTTTTTTGAAACACTATACACAGAATAATCTATAGTTCGATAATAATTTGTACATGTTATTTTTTTGCGTTAAATTACAAATATATTGACATTCTATTAGTAATATAACTCGCAGCTAACTTTTTATCTAATCTAGGAATTTTTGCTGAAATTTTTAAATCTGCCTTAGGGCCTTTGATCAGAATTGATTGGATGGTCCCTTGTTTGCTTCCAGAAACTAAATTAGTTTATTGTCCTCCACGTGGTCATACGCAGTTCGTACTGCTTTTGGAGAATAAATTTATTATAAAATTTATTATTAGGTTAGTTATAAGATACAAAATTTTCAAAAAGTTTGAATTTCGTCTCGTAACTTGATGAAATTAGGTTCTAGTATCTAATAGAAAAAACTGAGTTAGGAAAAATTACTGATACACAATACCTACTTTTTTACAATTTACCATGTTCATAATAAATTAAATAAATCCAAAATGAAGTGTCTTGAGTAATTCGTTCCCGAGATATTGCAACGTCCGGTCCAAACGTCTGCATTTCACAGAAAAGGGAATGCAGCGCTCAACAAGAAATTTCGTTACTAAAAATATTGATGAGATAAAATAAAAGCAATGTTGTGCAAGCCAAAAATAAAAATAAAAAATAAAAAATGAACAAGCAACGCCCATTGGGAAAGTTGATATGAAATGAACTTTCTATTTCAGAAAGTTTGTAAGTTTAGAAATAGTTTGTGGCTTGTTTGAGTTTGGAAACAATTGAGTTTTTACAATGTTAAATATATGAAAAAACAATACTCGCGATAGTGTATATGATGAACATTTCAAAAAACTAGCGCATGATGACGAAAAGGGAAAGGTTATCTTATTTTACGGAAAATACAAAAATGATCCTTTATATAATATGCACTACTAAATCTCTCACAGAAAAATACACATAAATGTATTTAGCTATGCTGTGAATTTTTCATGTAAAAATAAAACTTGTTGATATGTGAAGCTCATTTCCACAGTATTTAAGGATATTATTTATATTTCAAAATCAAGTATTTTGCTAATTTTTTAAATTTTTTGTAAATTAAACAGGAAAATGTTATGGTATTTTTTGTCATTTAAATTACTACGGTAACTCAGTTTGTATATTTGAATTGAAAACGATATCCTCTCAATTCTAGGTGTCTGTAAATAGTAGCATATGATTAAATTGTCTATTTCTTTTCAGGAATTGAATGTAGTGTGATTTGTTTATTTCTATTTTTAAATTCATATTTTTGGTTTATAGACTAACCAGTCGTTACTGCTGCTTAACTTCCATAGGATTTTTCTACAAACAATCTTTTGTATCTTCGTTAAAAATATTTTGTACGTTAGAGTTTCGTCAATTTATTTGATATACTGTAAATATAAGATAAAGTAATAATATTAATGTAGAAGAATGCTTAGCTCCTGAACCAATGTTTAATGCTAAAATAATGTATTATATAAGTTTATTACATTTTAATCCTTCAGATACAATAAACCATATCCACTAACCTTAATATATGTTTAGTTTCCAAGCGAAACAAATATTCCAACAATCATAAAAAATTCTGATGTTGAACATTGAATAAATTTTAATTTAACGCTTTAGCTACTTCTTTTGTTTAAAAAACCATGTACGTCAGTTTCAAATAATATTTTTTTAATTTATTAATACAACATATAGCAAATTGTGTGTAATTAAAATTAATCTCTTCGCGACATGTTGCCACTCTACTACTTAGATCTACGACGAAACCTGCTAATTCAAACCTGAGGTATCACTTCATTCCCGCGTGAAGTCCACGGCACGTATTTTTCAGATAAGGGTAATATGAACGTGTATGCGATTCCGGTTAATGGTTTCATGAAATAAAAGACTGATATCTTAAAAATAAGTCTAATAATTTTTTTAATTATACTTACTCGTTTTTGAGAAAATTGGGCTCTTATAGAGATAACTCTCAAAGGGGCTATTTCTTTAATTGCGGAGAATTTTACCGGTGAAATGAAAATAAAACATATCGAGAATTTATTGTAAAAAGGAGCACTGAAACATAAAATTCCAGGAATAGACCTTAAAACAAGATTGTGGCAGCTATTATATTAGATAGTGTGGGGCTATTCGGCTAGTCAACCTGACAACTGATATGAAATACCATAAATTCTTTTTAAATGAAAGAAAAAAATTATTATCTATTAAGTTTTGGAAAATAATTTGCAGCTTTCAGGGTAAATGTATGTATAAATCATTGTCAAAGTAGTATGGACTCTTATACACAGTCTCTGAAAAGACTAGTTTTTAATAATTTTTTATGTAATTCACTTTGATACTGGTATTAAAAAAATATCGGCCGTGGCAGAAACTTAATAAAGACAAAAATTTGCCTAGCCTTGATTCGCAGTTTTATAAAACACCATAATTCATTAGTTTCTATTGAATGATAATTTTGATAACAGCAAAGGTAACAGTATTGAATAACATTGAATGGGTTCTAATGACCTTGCTGTTGACAAGCCCTTAAAGCCCCACAAAAACAAAACAAAAATAACATTGATTCATAAAGGGTCATGTACGCTTGACTAGCGCCTTGCACGTTCATACTACCTTAAGAAGGTACTGAATATTGCGTTAAAATTAAAACTGACAAGGAAAACTTCCCTCATGTAGTGTTATTTGGTTCTTAAACCCGAGGTGTCGAGTACTGGTGCATTCACCGTAACGGCGATGTAGGTTAATTCTCGTTATCGACTTTGTTCGGGAGAGTACTGCGCGCAGAACACCGTTTTACGGCGTAGTGTTACTTCTCAATCGTGGTTTACCGTAATGATGTCTCCTTGCGTTCAGAGATCAATCGAAAAGTATCTACTGAAGAAGCAATAATTATAATTTTCCTAGTTTTTCTCTACATGATACTTTTTTAATGCACCATACATTTTTTAAGGTGTCAAGAAAATAAATTGAGCCAGTTCTATCGTATTACTTCGAAAAGTAAATTTTTATCTCAAGAACTCATTGTGTTTCTTCAGTAAAACATAGATACATCTAATAGTAGTCAATGTGCTCTAGAGGTAAGATGCATTTCAAAAGTTTGATCAAACTCAACTATTGTTGTTTTCTGAGGATTAAAAAGTCACAATTTATTTTAAATTAATTCTTAAATTAATAATATTATAATATAATATTGGACGTCACGTAAATTTATGTGATTTATCGATATTAAATGACATTTTGACGCTTGTTATAATAATCATGTATAGGGTGAAACTACACTATACAAAAAGCGTAAGAAACCAGAGAAAATATTTCTAGACCAGAAAGCGCTGAATTACTGTTTCCTGTAAAATAGGTATTGTTTTAAACATATAAACTGCTCAGGAATGTGGACAAATTTTGAATTTTGAAATCACATATAAGAGAACATAAAAAGTTACTATTACTGTGAGCACTATAAAATCATAATGACTTTTGAAACATTTAAAATACATAATCATTTTTCTAGGTTCCAACTAAGATTATTTTTCTTAATGTGGTGATCATTCTATGGATACGAGTTAGTATTGCATTATGGACTAATACGTTGTCAAGAATACTCTCTCAATTATCTGGTATGATTAACAATTTATCCTACACTTTTCTGTGTGTCTATGTTGTGATGTAGAAGTGTGAAAATTTCCCACGACCCTTTGAGTGAAAGCGTATTGAACCCAATTATTATAATGTTCTCACTCTTGAAAGAGCCTTGTTACATCTTGTGAAATAGCCTAATTCTACTCACTGATGTTACTTTAAAACTTCATAGTTTTCGCAACGGTCCATTATCATGCGACCTTCACTCAACTTCACATACCTTTGATCTCGCTAATGACCAAATAACCATAAAATGACAGACGGTAGAAGGAATGGAGGACAATGGAGAGGAACCTCGTTTCGGAAATATTTATGCTTGTAATTTTAAATCGCAAAAGGTTCGATCGACCAGAACATATAAAAGTAGTGAAAATTATTGTCACAATAATATATAACGTTTATGTAGGCTTACATAATTCCTGACACATAAGGTCTGGACTTAGGTCACAAACCTCATCCGTGTAAATTTCCTTTACTTGCACTAGGTTTGAGGACGTGGTAGAACCAGAACTCAAGGTAAACCGTATACGCATTTTACGGTTCACTGGCTGGTTGAGTCAGTTCGAAAGTTAAGATTTGAGCAAAAATTACCCATAAACCTACGGGTATTCGAACCAAACAGACAAGCAAATAGCTCTACTAACTAGCCTACCTTGATGCCGTCGGGAATCAAAACTCTTCTTCCTTTTTCTCACACTCAGTACAGACAGTTTTTTTGAAATATTTATTTGAAAAATTTATCTTTTGGTGAGGTTCAGGAGAGGTCTGTTTTTTTACCTAACCGTTTGACTTGGGTGAGGGAATGGGAAGGACTAATGTTGTTGCCTTGGAAATTATGGTATCAAAAAGACAGGGTAAGTCGGGGTAAAGATTTGCATTTTTGACACTTTGATTTTTCACTGGCTTGGAGTTCATTGAATCTTCCACAAAAATGGCTTGTGTTGTAGCTCAATACCTTCTGTACCTAAGTTAATCAGAGCACAGACAACCGTAACAGTTTTCCATGTTCTGCGGGCAGAGACTTGCCAACCTCATTTTCCTCCATTTGGCGCAATCAGCTTGGGAATTTTATTGGGAACCGTTTGAACCCCTTTCTCCTCCATGTTAAATATTCTAACTGGTGGAAACTTGTACTAAAGGAGCGTTTGTTCCAAATTGTCAAAGTATTGGTTGAATTGGAAGCTGTTATCCCATGGTCCAAACCATACTCGCTTTTCGTTGTTTCTTAGAGATAATCTGTTCCTCTTCATAAAAGCTTTGGTAAAATCTTCCCTAGCCATCTTGGTTGACTTTGAGAATGAGCATTTAATATTGTTTTCCTTAGCGTAAGAGTAAAGTAGAAATCTCAAGGATTTTAGGTTGAGCCCGAAAAATATTTTGTCTAAATATCCAAATCAATTATATCCACCCACGAACCCAATTCTATGTTCACTTCCGAAACTAAGGCCAGTGAAGTCATGAGAATCATCAGCTCATTAAAAAACAAATTTTGAACGGGAATAGATGATTTATCCGAGTTTATTGTTAAATTTTAGTCCCATGCTATATTAAATCCACTCATAAATATTTGTAATAGTTCTTTATCGGAAGGGGAGTTTCCTAACATATTTAAGAGAGCTAAAGTGAAACCTTTACACAAGAAAGGAAACAAAACTTAATATTGGAAATTATCGATCAAAATCTCTATTACCCACTTTCCCACAAATCCTAGAAAATTGTTCTATAAGCGTCTTCTAGATTTTTTATCAAAAAATAACATTCTCTCTGACGGTCAATACGGTTTCTTATTTTCTTTCTTAAACGATGTTACCACATCTCTTGACAGTGGAGAAAATCCTCAGGGTGCTTTTCTTGACTTTTCCAAAGCATTCGATGTCATCGATCACGAAATTCTCCTTTCCAAATTGCATTCTTTAGGCATTCGTTGACTTCCACATCAATGGCTAACTTCTTATTACAAGATAGATATCAACAGGTCGAAATATCCAATACTAAAAATGAAATACTTCAGCTCTGTCTTTCAGAAACAAAGCCACTTATTTGCGGAGTACCCCAAGGTTCGATTCTCGGCCCTATACTCTTTTTATTGTATATGAACGACATGTCATCATCCATATCAGATTGCAAATTGGTTCTTTTTGCTGATGACACTAATTTACTGTGTAAGCACGCCAATGCTCAAAAAGTTTTGTCTAACCTTTCGACTTGGTTCCATGCCAATCGTCTAATTGTAAACACTGACAATACAGTGTCTGTGTCATTAAACAATACTTCAACTGGGAAATCTTTACCCTAGGTTTCTCTTTCTTTAAACGAACACAATTAAAAACTGTTACGAATACAAAATTCTTAGGTCTCCATATTCAAGACGACCTCAAATGGAATTGTGAAGTTAATTCCCAATCAAGCAAATTGTGTTACGAATTCCGAATATTAGTTAACGCAGTTACTCCACGTATTTCCCGTTGCGTATATTTTGAAAACGTTTACTCCCATTTACGTTACGGCATTACCTTTTGGGGTAATTCCGGTCAGAGTATTCAAACTTTCAGAATTCAGAAGAGGATAGTTCGGATAATTTGTAAATCTCACCCCCGAAACTCATGTAAAACTTTATCCAAGGAATTAAATATCTTAACAATTCCCTGCATTTATATTTATGAAACAGTCGTATTAGTTAAGACCGAATAACTGAAGTGCCACCCTTGCTTCATACAAAACAGTCTCGTTCACGAACACAATACTCGCAATAGGAATAATATTCATCGCCCTAGAGTGTCAAACACTCTTTTCCAAAAAGGACCTAATCATTCGGGAATTGTTCTATATAATTCCCTGCCCAAGAATATAAAAGATATTATGAAATTGAATCTCTTCAAATCCGCGGTTAAAAACTACCTCCTGCACCAGTGCTTCTACACTGTAAAATAATTTATTGATTTTAATAAAAGTTAAATCCGTCTTGTACTTTATCACGCCATTGCTGTAGTACTTTTTTAAATAACATATAACAATTAAAAAAAAAACTATTTTCTTGCATGCTTGTTGTGTCTTATGCTTCATATTAATTTAGTTTTATTTGTACTCAACTTTGGCACGGTTGTGTACATAAATTCTGTAGCCCCATCCTGGCCCAGGTTTTGCTCTGGTTTTCCTTCGGGTAGAGGCGAATTTCTTGTACAGGTTCTCTAGGCGTTGTCTAGGGGCGTGTTTATTGTAACAATAAATCGTGAATTTAGTGCTATTTCAACTCTTATGATTTTTAAACACTATACTCAGAATAATCTATAGTTCGATAATAACTTGTACATGTAAATTTTTTGCGTTAAATTACAAACACATTGACATTCTATTAGTATTATAACTCGCAGCTAACTTTTCATCTTTTCTAGGAAATTTTGCTGAAATTTTTGAATCCGCCTCTGCTTTAGGGTCCTTGATCGGAATTGATGGGATGGTCCCTTGCTTGCTTCCGGAGAGTAAATTAGTTTATTGTCCTCCACGTGGTCATACGCAGTTTGTATTGTTTTTTGACAATAAATTTATTATATTTATTAAATCAACACAATGTTGAACCAACTCTTTTTCTTTATCTTCGTTGAAGACTGATCGAAGTCTTCCGTGAGTTACCGAATACTCAATACTTACTTTTATCATATCAGTAATCCATTAATTTTACCCAAAAGAGAAAAAGAAAGGAAAAAAGTCGTACTTTGAAACAGTGTCAGAGGACAAGGTTTGAAGGTCACTTGCAAACTTTTGTCCCTTTTCACACAATATTTTTTGGTCGGTATTTCTTCCTCGTTGGACTGGGAAACTCGAAATCTATAGACGTCATTTCAAAGCTTATTGTACATACTAAACAGTTAAAAAGTGGTTGAAACCTTTGATAATTATGTTGAGTATCTAATTTTACGTAAGTGTTGCGGAAAAATAACATCGTAAATGAGAAAAATGATTTCACCTCATTTTCTTCAGTGTGAAGTACACGGAGTCGACGGGGCTTCTCAAGGCGACTGACGGGAGGTAGACGAATGTGCTACGTACCGGATTTACACGCAAAATCTTCTCTCACGTGTTCCAATTTCAATACAAACCTTTACCTCGGCTTACCCTATATCTCGAGAAGATGAGGGAAACAGCTGAAAACAATTTCGGTGGAGAAGGGTTCGCCCTCATACTGCGGTTCAGCGATAACTTATAGGAGAAGATTCTAATGTATTCTTTATTACGTACGAAATGACGAGAAAATTTTATGTCTTTGCACTAATCAGTATGCCATGGATTAATATTAAGAAAAATAAATACTATCTATAGGAGACTAATTCCTGTCGAGCCAGCACTAAACGCAAGAAATCCTTACAGTTATCAAGAAGTAGAATGCTCCTTAATCAAAACAAAAGCAATTGAAAGAGGATGGAAAGGTAACGAAAAATTATGTAATTGTAATCCATCTTTGAATTTCGAAGGATAAAATTATTCATGATTTTCTGAATGATTTATTTTTCATTTAGGTACATTAATATAAATACCTTCTCCTGATCTATACAATAAAATATAACTCTCATTAAAACAAAAGTTTCGTTATTAGTGTTTAATTTCTTGAACTGAACTAAAACTAAACGAAAACAGCTTATTTATAATTATTTATAATCATTTTAAGTACATAATAATTAATATAAAAAGCAAGTTTTGAAATATTAATATAACGTGAAAGAGACTAATCAAAACATTTTTTTAAAGAATAGTTCTAACAAAGTTTGACATCATTAAACTATATACCAATTTGTTCAGAATATTTTATATATTACAAAACATAAATATAAATAAAAACGCAACTCTGAGAATACGTAGGAAACAAATACGAAAGTTTTAAAGAGTTATAAAAAGTGTTATGAGAACAAGAAAAAATATAAGACTGTTCGAAGTAAACGACTAAAAGTACCTCGTATTTATTGAGACATAAATTTTGTCTAGTTAATTCTGCTTTCAGGATCTTAACTCCCTTTTGAAGTTCGTTCACAGACGTCAACGTTACGTTTCAGATGATAATAATCCTCTCTCCATTAACAATACCGAGAAACATAACCTTGCTTTTGCTTGGAGGAACTCCCGCTAATGATCATTCTTAAGGTAGATGAATAGCATTCTCTTTGTTTTAATACATCAATTAATTAGATCGTCCTTTATGCGATATTATGATCTGTGAGCTTAGGAGCGTATACAGCGCACCACTTACTTGGTTGCTAAGAAGCCTTTATTGGCAAATATTCCCTAAATCTCGTAAGAACATGCATTAGGGGTGAACAGCATAATGCGCGCTCAGCTTCAGTCACTGAGAAAACACGTTTGAATGCGAAATCTTAATTCGGAGGAAGAGAAGGGAACCTTTGGATGACCTATTCAAAACTTTGGTGAAATCCTTTCAGTACTCTGAATTTGAACCTCATTTCCACTCTAGGGTTTTTACATTCATTTTGTTTTCTCAGTGCAGTGTAACTTTCCCATACAAATCAGAGTTTCTAAGAAAACTGTGTCCAGCGTGTTATCTGACAGATTGATTTTAGAATATGCTTTTCGATGATATAGACGTAAAACAACTGGATACTTGACTGTAGAAAAGTACAAAGTACCAAATTTGTAAACACAATGTAATTATAAAACACTATTTATATTACATATTTTTTATTTCTTTATCCTTCAAACTTTAAAGATAGGATCAAATGGTAGCTCTGTCATAAAATATCCATAACATCTATATAATTAAGGTAGAACCAGCACTCCCAGTCACTGAGATGTATAATATTTTTCTTGATTATTCTTCAAATTGTCTTAAAACACAACAATGTGAATAATAATGAAGTAAAAAACATGATTTAATTTCTACCTATCAGTTATTACTACAGTACAAACAATATTCAGGACCTGGCTTGATTCGTTTACAATGCACAAGAGCATGAAAAAAACATGGCGGTCGAGCGCAACGGTTTAGTGATTTATGACTCTCATCTCAGAAAAAGTTACGTATCTTTCTCAAATGTCTAGCGACCTATAGATAAAAGTGGTGTAAAAAATACCACCAAACACTTCGCTACAAATTAAAGTAAACTTCCATCACTTATGTGATTTAAAAATATGACGTTTTTTGAACGTAAGGGTTTCCTCCATAAGACGCAGAGTTTAACACCACCATTTTAAATGCAATTATTTCATTTATATGACCGGTGAGGTGTGTGTTTTGAAATCACAATAAGTACATTTTACTCTATTTATTCCAATTTCAGATATTTTAGTGATTTAATTCTACCTACGCTGACCTTAAAGTTGAAAAGAGAATAATAACAGCAAACACAAAGTCAGAACGATACATATTCTTTACAGAGCTGCCTATAATGTTATTTAATCTTTTCTTTAGACAAATAAAGAATCATATCCTGTAAATATTTCTTCTTTCGTGATTGACTTTACTAATGAGATAACTTGGCGGAGATAACTTGTAGAGTGTATGTCTTGCACACGCTTCCCTTTCTTCAGTGCCAGAAGTTTACTACTTGATTCTTTCTCAAGTTTACTATTTGATTCTTTCTCAAGTTTACTATTTGATTCTTTCTCAAGTTTACTATTTGATCCTTTCTCAAGATTACTATTTGATCCTTTCTCAAGATTACTATTTGATTTCCCAAGTTAATACAATTATAAGTTTCTTCTCTCCTTTCAAATAAAATCCATTGAATACGTAACAAATGAACTTCTCTCAAGCAATTCGCGAGAGACTTTGTACTGTTGCATTTTGTGATGGTTTTGGGAACTTAGGTGATAGTTTTCTGTGGACTTTGCCCTGAAGATATGCAATTCACATTTCGTTTGCACATTTCTATTGCAACATCTCAATTTATCAAATTTTGGCAGTTAGCGCCTTTCTACTGATAAGTATCCAATTATAGTTATTGAATCTGTAAAGAGAATTCTACATTATTATTTTATAAAACTGTTCTATTTCCTTACTACCTGTGCTAAAGACTCATAGGTGATTTATTTCCATCAAAATAATGATCATCATTGTTTGGGAAAATATTATTAATTGCAGATGAAATCGAAAATATTACGAAAAATTTTGAAGTGAACGAATATTCCTCTGTTCTATAGAAACAAATGAAAACACTATAAATCTAAACAAAATATAATTTAAAAATTTGGTAAGCTTTTCTTTGTATTTCATCGTATTTTCTATGTTGGGTCTTAATCATTGTTTTAAAATTACATATTGTGTTAAGATTCTTTTAGTATCTATTTCTTTTATATTGTTTAATGTTTCTTTAGAACACTGCTGTTGGGCGAAAGCTCCCTGGAACATGTCTGTTAAAATATATTACTTATGTATATTGTTGAAGATTAATTTATTAAGTTTTCCGTAAATTATAGATTAAGAATACATTTTAAACTGAACTCACCGTTATTTCAAAATCTTTACATATATTTTGTCATTACCATTCTTGTTTATTAATCAATAAAAAACAATATTAAACTTTCCATGTCACTTATGTACTTTTCACTTGCGCTACCTGATAACTCTACTCAGAAGGCCACAGGACTGAGATGGTTTGTCATGAAATTCTGTTCAGATAATGAAGAAATTATTCTAAATATCGACGCTTGTTTTTATGTATCTATAAATATACTATTACTAAACGAGAATCCTGGACTTGACTTGTTTGAGATTTGTGCCTTCCGACAAATGTTCTTTTCTAAAGAGCCATTGATATCTATTAAGAATGAATAACAATAATTTATAAATTGAAAACATTCACTTAATTCATTAACATAGATTAATATTCTTTGTCCCTTCACTATACAACATTAATAAATACAACAAATTTACCCCGTGATTTTTACAACTTGCATCAAAACTGCATCACGCATAAACTTTTGAACGAATTGAAACAAAAAATTTCACGGCCATATTCCTTAGGGGATAGGATCTAAGTTGAGTTGAATTTTGGTATGACATCAGGTTTTGGAGTATGAAATTTAACTAACAAGAATGAATTCTATGGAATGTCGAATCGATGAAATTTGCAATCGATGAAATTAGAAAGGACTCTTCTTAGAGGGTATTGCAAAGTAAAATGCAAAGTAAGGTTAATATTTATTAATTATAAGAGCAGAAAACAACTAAAATTAGCAGCTAATCAGAAGATGTGGAACTTCATTCGCGTAAGTGTTGACTATCAAGCTTACTGTTGTGTCCGACAGAGTTCAGTTTCGTTAAGGGGGGTGCAGAGTGCGTTTAGAGAACGAGAGTGTGTGTGGCCGATCTACCCCCACCACCGAGATCCGCCGTTTTTTCAGGTAATGTGGCGCGTGACTCAAATACACTAACGTAAGTATAATATGTTTATTTCGCGTAATGCACCGTACAGCAGCGCGCCAGTCGCATGTTTGCCTGGCCCTCCCGAGGCAACACACGCCGGCGGCCGCGTCTGCTTGTACAACTGAAACGCTTGTAAAAGCTAAACGGATAGAGAAAATTTTACAATTTAAAGACAGTTTTCATCTTTATTAAATGCTCAAAACAGAGAATGTATTTAATTTGATGAGGATTTATTTGTATGTACTTGAATTACTCTCTTATTTTGAAGTATTTTTACACGTCAATTTTTAAAACAGTTTTTTGCTATAATTTGGGTTAACGTTTGTAGGTAGACATGCTGTCGCCGACTTTTTTGTCGAACTGCTTGAGACGAACAATATTGCCATTCATTGTTACCACCTGTCACTAACCGTTTAGGTAGCGTAAGCGAATATGTGTCTCCTAAAACTGATTTTTCCTCGACTTCTATTCTCGTTATTGTATATTAGTTGTGATACCTAAGATAACAAAATATATACGCAAACCTTGCAAGAGAACATATATATGAATTAAAAGAAATCACGAAAATTGGATTAGTGGTTTTCGATTTTCAGGAGGTGCAATAGGATTGCTGCCCGGTAGACATCAAATTGACACGAATTGAATGAATTCAATTGCAGTGTATCTTGGAATTTTAAATTCGCTCCCCAATGACTGAATAATGGCGCAGGCAATCAACAACATAACGCGCACATACTCCGACACACACTCTCTAGACTCGCTCTGGGGGAATGTACACGGGGCTAGTAAACGCTGCTTTTCAACACCGCTTCGTGACGCGGCACAGTGAGAGCATATTGAGACGAAACTGGCCAAAAGAATTTTATCCCACGAATTTGATAGATTTTGGCGAATTATCGTTTATTTGTGTATGAACAAATGTCATGTTCAGTTAAATATATTTGTGATTCGTGAGGTTGTGTATGAAATCTATATTAACCATTAAATAGAAGCTTTATATACATTTTCTTATCATGAATATAACATTTGTTTATGTACTTAAAAATGATTTTTCGCCATAATTATCCAAATTTACTGGATAAAATACTTTTGGCCACGTTTCTCTTCGATATACTCCACTGTGCGGAGACACAAAGAGGTGTTGAAAAGCGGCTTTCACTAGCCCCGTGTACTTTACCCTTTACCAGAGGTGGACAGTCCACTGAACGATTCATCTAAGTGACCGAATCGTACAAGCAAAATAAAATAGTCTGCGAGGAACTTTATCCTGAAAGACAAATGGAAACTAAAGAATTAAGAGATTTTAACTATGCACTTGTTTATAAAGAGTTCTGCGTAAAATGCATTTTCCTTCTGTCTAGATTTTAAAATAATTTGTAATTACATGCAAATTTCAAGATAACACGGAAAACTGGGAGTTGTTTTCTTCGTGGTATAAAATTTTTGAAATAAACGAAAGGGAAATTTTAATTTTAGAAAAGAAGAGAAACATGTAAACTAACATATAATTTTAGGATATTGTATAAGAACTGAATAAAATTAGATGGTTATTAATATTTTCACATTAAAGGGCAATGTTTCATAAGCCCTCTAGGAATAACTCCATTTTAGTTTCCATCTTCACCATTATCACCACAATGCCCTCATTTCCTTCTCAAGAGAGTTAGCATCCGCTCTAAAACCCACGCGAGCACCTTTTATCAGTCGGTGATATCCTGCACGAAACATCAGCACATTCAAAGGTGATTTACTGTTACCAAGCTGAGGTGACGCGAACGTTCGTAACCACCCGGAAATTCCTGACATTTGCCGAGCCTCTTTCCTACAACGCATTTTTGTGAATTCTCTTGTCTGATGAAATAATGAATTAAAGTAAAACTGGACTTTACCTCCGATAAGTGAGTTGGTGAAAGCAGGGAAATTTATGTGAGCTACTTTTCCTGTTGACGAGAATCTTGTGTAATATTTCACGTTTTTGTAGGTTTCGTGATGTAGTACAATAGTAACGAGGGAGTTGATGAAGTGCGGAATAAAAAAGGATGACAGAAAAAAATTATTATTTTTTGTATACGCAGGTCGTGAGTAATGTTTATGATAAAATTGTTTTTGTTGTCTTACATCTTTTGAGAAATATATAACTGGAATAAAAAATGGCTTGCTTATCTTGGAACTCAAGTTCAAATTATAGTACATCAATTCGCCATAGCAAATTCCATAGCTACACATAAATAATAATAATAATAATAATAATAATAATACGAAACAATTTGAAATTATTATTGATAAAAATATAAATACATTTTTTTAGGAGTTATCACTAATTCGTATTTACTATATTTGTAGACACCGATTTTACTTCTGACTTATTCTCTTTGACAGCATGTTTTATTGATTTCCTCTACGCTCACATGCTGTTATCTACATTTCTTACCACAACTTAATTATTTAGTGGTTCATTCATGGATAATAAAACGTTAAAATTAACTTTGTTGAAGTCCCTAGGAGAACGGTCTGCACTTCATTCTTTTCCCAAAAACTTTATTATAATTTAAAAATTAATTTATTCCAAATACTTGTAATTGACTCGCTGAATGTGTGTATTAAATTAAAAAAATAGATTTGAGTATATGTATTACCTTGGTTTTTTAATGGGGTTGAATGAACTATATATTATTTGTACTGTGTACTATTTCAAAATTCTAGATTGAAAAATAATATTCTAAAACGATTATTTTTGTAGATTTTCCTTCCCTTCATACCAATCCCTTCCCAAGATATACACAGATTTCAAAAGAGACAGGATACAATACACTTCTATTGAAATTCCAGCATATTCAACAAAACATTAAGAACGATTTATGAGTAAACCGAACGCAAACTTCAGCCCCAGAAATAAACCTTCATAAGAGTGATGTAGCTCGTAAAACCGAATATTAAAAACAGCACGAATCTGAACGATCAGAGGCTCCAAATCTTTTGCATGTCCCATTTTCCCTTCAATTCGCACGTCTATACCGAACGGACGTGAAGTGAGGACTTCACTGAATTGTGGCTCTCGTAAAAAAAAAAATCCCCCAATATACGTAACCGTGTAGTCCTTTATTTTTCTAACTACCGGCATGTAGACCCGACCACTTCCAGGTCCATATGATGTCGGATTCCCTTCAGAATGCGTGATATACGAGGATGCCTCTTTGTGAGCTGATGAAATGCGAGACAACTTCAAAAGAGCTTTTGGCGTCGTTTTTCTAGGACTCATGCGATGCTGAATTTAGCCGCATGAACTGGTCGTGTATAGTAATGAAATGGTCATAAAATATTGTTTTGGAGATTAATATATTTAGAAAGACACTTATAATATTCATTCTCATAAAATAATTTTTTAAAGTTCAAATCTTTTAAAATTTCGTATATTTGATTTTCACGAGATTGCTGGAGGGTACTATCCATTATAACGTACTAATTTTATTGATGAAGCCTTATGAAACCAAACATGCAATTTATAGGTAAAGAATTGTGTAGTTTAAATAAAATAATAGCTAATCTAAAAATATAGCTACTATTAAATATATTAATAAAGTTTTCTCTTTTTTTTCAGTCATATTGATCAATTATTAAAACAGATCCATTGCACCGATTATTTTCTGTGCGTTAAACGAACCGTAATCTTACATTTTAACGGTGTTATTTATTGTATAAATTGATATATTTCCTCATTTAAATATGCATGCAAATTATGAGCTCTTGTTCATCCAGTGTTATCTTCTTACTCACTGATATTTTCTGGGTTTTCTTATAAATATTGTCTTCGTTTATGTCAGGACTGTTCACACTAACGCTCTACGGAGCTGGAAATGTTTGCTCTGACACGCAGACCAGAGCGCGAGAGTGTTGCTTGCAGAAATACGGGTCTGACGTCACAGTTGAACAAATCCCATTAATTCGTTACCAAATTAGTGATGGGATATAGACGCACTGTAACATTTATTAATTTTATTGCAATGAACAAAATTAAATTATATTTTCACATAATATTCTTCTTAGAGAAAAAATTTTAACTTCACAAATATCTTGAAAGAATTTCTTACAAATGTTATAACAGGGAAAAAGAAATTTGGCATATTCAGAAATATTATTTAAAAAATAAGGTGCTATGTATTTTATCAGCTTTTTCGACACTTTTTAGGGTTTACTTAGCCTTGAATGTTTGGTGAATATGATTAAGCTCAATTTGGTCTCATAACACTTTTATATTATAATTGGATAATATTTTTAAGTTAATTTTACAATATTTGTGAACTAAAAATGGAAAACATTTTGAAGTCTAATCAGCCATAAATTAATTTTGAAGCAAGAACACTTCCGTGTTCTGCACTAAATTATCAATAAATTTTTCTTCTTACTCTCAAATATCTCACTCGCTTGGTTGTTTGATGTTCAGTTGATTATTACTTTGAAATATAAATTTATTTTTATGATGTTTCATAACTAATTACATAAGTATTATAAAAGAAACGTCTTTGCGCACATTAATTTTCGTGTCAGTAATTATTGGTTTCCTTTCTTGTACTTCCCACACTAAATGATTAGTCTTAGAATACCGGAGTAAATTAAACCTCTTAACGTGGATTAATATTTCGTAACATACCAAGAATGTGGCATATTCCCCCACTATCCACAAAACGATACAAATATTCCCTTTCAGAATTAAAAGCTGACAAGGATTTGCTTTCGGAAAGGCTTCGTCACCATATCACTAGAGTCACTGAGGCTCACGACTTCTGAGCAATGCTCTTCCGTGCACTCCAGTTGTTTTCCCTGCCCTCCACGGAACTACCTGCTCCACATCGACCAATGTGGACGCCCTGGTTTATGTTGTAATTTCCAGAATTTAATTTTCTCTTTCGAAAATTTTTGCGCCTCTCAATTTTTTTGCGTTCTAGGCAGACACGTTCGTGATAAAAATTGTCTGTGATGTACGTGTCTGTGGCCTACGAAAACTTCAAATAAAGGGTTCACCAACCAATGATACATATTGTAATAATTTTTGATAAAATGAAATGTAACTGTTAATAACTGATGAAATGAATTTCCCATATTTCATCACCCCTTTGTACTCATGCATCTAAATATTTAATTTCCTCTCCAACCAATCTTTTCTAGTTAATTTATTACTCCATATATCACAAGACACGAGTTCATTCCTCACAAAGGGTAATATTCTGGTTCCCTGAAGGTCTCGTATCACGCACAAGTGGGTTTCAGAATTAATTTACCTCGACTGCAAAGGTGGTGGAGGAGGCAGGAGCTAGCGGTGGATGGTTAAGGGGGTTGTCGTAGATAGGATGGATGCTGGGTTGGGACAAGTGAGTCTCGTGACAGTAGCTATGAGGAGAGCCGGCGTGAGTATAAGTTGGTATTGGCAGTAGTGGTGGTTAAAGCTGTGCAGAAATCGATGGAGGAGGAGGTATCTTCAGTAGTAGTGAGTCAGTTAGGGAAGTAAGCTGAAGTCTTTCTCTTGACTACGAAGTCAACTGAAACGCATGCGCAACTACTCTGTAAATCATCTGCGACGGCAGTTGAAGATTTACGCCCACACGAGTCTTGTAACGTGTGGTGATCTCATTCGCGCTTGAAAGAACGAACAACTTTCATCGTCTCCCCCCAAGATGAAACCTGCTTCTATTTCTCTTCAAAGAACGTTGCCCAGAATCTTTCATATGCAAGCCCTGTATGGCTTGTGCAAGCCCTGGATGCCACAGCTGCTAAAACTAATATCAATAAAATTCAAATATTTTAGAACAGAATGTCAAATATCAAATAGTCAATGCCCCTTGGTTTATCTCTAACTTCCAATTACACACAGAACTTGGTATTCCCTTCTATTCCTCCCGCTCAAAATTTCGAACTAGGAAAATACTTTTCTCCTAGAAAACGTATCAAAAGAGAGCTCCCCAGACATTTTTTCGATCCCCCGTAGAATCAAAATATCAAATGTATATATGACGCATGATCTTCCAATTTCATTAGTGTATCATTACAATGTACTTAGCACATCGTTATTAATATTATATTGCAACACATGTATGTATAAAAATATTTATAACCTGTACTGAATTCCAAACCTGCTGCCGAAGACGTAACAGTCTGGCAAAGATAAGTAATAAAAAATTCTTTGTTTCATTATCTTCTTCGTTTTTGTGAACCTTATCACCATCGTGAACAATTTTCATCCTATATGTCCTCCGGTTCTCACCAACCAAAAATCAATAAAATTTTATTCTGTGTAATTAACATTCATCTCGAAACTTGACACTCATTTTTCACGAATAAAAAACTTTAGTACGAACAAATGCAACTTATCAGGGCGTAGATGTCAGCAATTCCATCAAGATCAGACGCAATCAACCCGTAATAGTTTATTAGGAAGGTACAGCTTACCCTATTTCTCACACCCATTGAACATCTAGTTCACCCAAACACATATACGAAAAAAAACTTCATTCAAGACATTCCATCGTAAAAGTTGCAAATTATACCTGACAGTTAACCAGAATTTTTCTTTGTTACATAAATAAACGTATTAAATTAATAATAAATGAGGAATTCAAAGTCAATAGTAGCGTCATCCTTGAAGCAGTTTATGAACTATTTATATTGTGTGTTATCTTTATTGAATAGCTACACAGTACGAACGAACACCATGAGTCAGCCGAGGAACTGATTACAATTCGAAGTCAATTCTATTGAATTGAATTCGATTGAAAACATCCAGAGGCAAAAAATTTAAAAAGTCACAACAGATTTACTTCGTGAAGTTATATCAAGTGGAGAGCCAACATATTGGCCAACCGATGAAAATAAATTACCAGACGTATTAGACGTATTTATTGCCAAAAGAATGGAACAATCTCATATTCAATTGTAATACTAAAATATATTGCGAATGCTCCTTGGTTTGTGAGAAATGTACATTCACAGTGATTTTTAAGCGCTCACAGTAGATAAAGAAATAAGAAGAAAACCATACAAAAAATGGAAATAAACGTACTCGACAACGGCACCGAAGTAAGACTCAAAAAGTGTAAACTACTAGATTTTACATTCAGGTTTTATTGATAATTTTTTTTTTATGTGTAACTAAGGAACTTTTATCGTTGTTGGATAAATGAACACATTTTTCATAAAAATAACAAAGTATATTTACATCATACGTTATGTATATATGAACAGATTGCAAATAAACATATTATTAAAATATTAATGAGTATATAAAACAAATTATAAATTATTCGTTTTGTAATAATATCACTGTTATTATAATTAGTTAAAATGAGGGGGGGGGAAGAGTTTTACAAATTATTACCAATTATAAGATATAATGATATAAATAATAAAGAATTACGTTAAAAATATATTACGTACGTAATAAATACACTATTATTTATATTTATAATCTTCACTAAATAAATATAAGAAAATCGTTTAAATAAAAATAAAATGAATGTCTTGAAACAGAAAAGATGAAATGTAGTTGATGAGTTATTTCATTATCTCATAGTACCTTCTTATTGTATTGATCCTTGATATTTTCTGTAACCGACTTTAATAAAAATTATAATAAAATAGCCGTTATACTACAAACGAAAATGTTGGAACAGAAAATCCAAAGCCTCACAGAAATGCGTGCGTGTGCAATATAAATATGTGAACTCCACTCAATGATAAATTGTTGGGAGATAAGTTGAGGGATTTTTTTATCGTTCTAGAGTGAATGTTACAATTCTGGAAAATAATTGTCTTCCACATATTTCAAATGAACGAATTCCACGGAAGATTAATCTAAACTATTCCTCACAAGAAATTTTATCTGGACATTTTTTGTTTCTCGAACATGTCATACGTTTTCCAGTCAAATTGTACTAACACTCATTCATATCCACTCGAATTGGATTTTATATTTAGGAGTATAACTCTTGTCGCCTGAAATTGTAGACTGGTAATATCCTCCTTTGTGTTACGTCAATTGCTACTCACACATGCAAACAGCAACGTTTTTTGTCATGCTCAGTACCCGTAAAACGGATGTAATTATTGACTTGAATGGTGTACAGAAAGTGAAAATGTTTTGGTAAATTAAATGTAACATAAATTTTGCTTTTTTGTTACATTTAGAATGTGCGTGTTTAAACGTTTTCACTTCGTGTCCCGTAATGGATGTTAGTCTTCGCCTTTTCGTTCAATATTCATACTCATGCACCATTTCCTTTACATTTTAAATAACGTATTATTTTTTTAATGTGAAAAAAATATTTAAAATTTATCTTCCTATGTTTTTACATTTGAGATAAAATCGTTAAATTACATTTTCAAAATATAATGTTGATGTCCAGCAAACGTGGACATAAGTCGTAAATTTTTCAATCAATGTCCGAAAAAAAAAAGAATTCTTCAAAATTCGCCTTGTGGTAAAATCTGTTCTAAAAATTCGTATAGTCCATTAGCGTAGAACTCTTCAAAATAATTCGTGTCTCTAAAAATATAAAAATTTCTTTCCTATAAAGATATGTATATAAATCTCGTAAAATCTGTATTGCACAGGTCTCACAGCTTATCAAAGCACTACAACGCACGCGTCGAACTAAAACCTTTAGCTTGTGGCGCTCAAAAGTTAAATTATTTAATTAGATTAGTCTCCGTAGGACTTGTACGACTGCAGATGTATGGAAACGATCCATTTGGGTTCAAACAAGTAGTTCTGCCCTTCTCTATCAGAAGGTGTTAAAGCAGCCAAGTTACGCAGCGGAAGCAAGTAGGCCTTGCAACGTTGTGAATCGCATATGCACTCAACTTCGTTCCAAACATAGTGATTGTCAATTTGATAAAGGTACCGTGTCATAATCGAGTAAGTTGTGAAGTATCTTATTTATTTTATGTATTGAATTTGCCCCATACCGTTGCCAAATAATTTCTTATTACATTATTCAATATTTGTGCATCTTATGTAGCAAATTCATTGGATTATTTCCATGTAAGGAATGAAAAAATAAATTGACTTCAACATCATACTTCAACTTAGAGATTTTTGTTTATTTCAGTACCTTCATTAATTCTTTTTGATTCATTGTTGGGCAAATATACAAACCTCAAGAGTAGTAAATAAATTCCAAAACAATTCTTGGAGTTGCTAATGAGGAAATCCCCCAAAACTGATTCAAAACCCAAAAGACGGCGTGTTATATATTACATAATGTATCACAGGACTCTTATTGTTTACAGAAATTTTTGTAAAATTTTTACTTCTTGCTACATTGAAGAGAAAAAAAAACTTTAATTATAAAAGCGAGTCAGAAGAAAACCAACGATATATTAACAACGACATTTTGTCACATCATTACATCATATAGATGATATTCATACGATACTGGTTATGTTACAAAATGAGATCAGAAACCAAGTTATCTCAATAGCACAATTTCTGAAATGCTGTGTACGATTAAATTAACTATGTACTCTTTGAACTAACAAATAATAAAAATAAGCTTTCTAATATTTTTAATTGTATATTACAACTATCCTGCTCTTATAGTTTGTTTCTTTTTTTAAAGTTTTTTATTCTATAGAATTGTTTTTATTACAAGTAAGTAGTTATTTTATGTACGTATAGTTTTTTGGTTGCTTTTTTATGTAATCAAAATAATGTATTTATTTATTTTCTGCACATTCACGTGATTATTATCCGAATGGCGGTCGAAGTGTTGTGACCAAATCAGAACTTTGCCTTCTAAAGGGTAGTATATAAAATTACAATATCACCCAATTTCTTATCGAATTTGAGAATAAGAATTATTGTTCACAGAGTTGTGACACTCAAGTGTTTGTTATTTCACACAATAAGTCGTAATACATATAGTGAAGTAATTCTTCAAAAATAGTTGCAATCTATTTATTTGTTAAGGCCGCATAAAAGATTTCCTTCAAATTATATAGAAATTATTACATTGAATTCTTATTATTACATAGAAAGTTAAGTTGGTTAATTCATATAAGTATTTTTATAAACCGATAAGAATTTCAAAATGTTTGAGATTAGAGATTTATTAAGAATAGTATTTAAGTAGTTCCTTTTAGCCATTTCTAAATTTCGAATAAGAGACCGTCTATAAATTACGTTACCAAAAAATTATATTTTAATATGCCCCTGTCCTTCCATAACGCACCTGGAACTATACTACTCATCCCCCTTCCCCTAGAAAATGTATAAAAACTAGACTTCTTCCCCTTGATTTTCAGAACACATTTCAACACATTGACTTAATTGTTCATTCCTCATTGTTTTGTGTTGTCATAGAATACATGGTTGACAATGTCTTATGTAAAGAAACTGTCTATGAAATATATCTTACAAAACTTCAAGGCTGACCCCCCGCACCCCCCCCAACCCCCACTACTCCACTGTAACGCATAGTAACGTCATCACAAACCTCCACTTACTCACAAAGCGTGTCACATAATATACGAACGGTATCTTAATTATATATTCTTTACTTGAAACGAAGAAGGAAATTCCTTGTTATCTCTCTAATTATCACTGTTTACATCAATAAAACAGGAAAATATGCATTAAATTCACACGAGGTTAAATATTCTAGATTTTGATTCCTCAAGTCCATAGAAAATCAGAGAAAAAAGAAAAATGGAAAACATGAAAAATCCGAGCCCTGATTATCACTTACTCTACTACCCCAGGGTATGTAATGTAATTGTGTGGACGACCCCTGATAGGAAGAAGAAATTTCTTTGCGCTCTCCCTAATTACCATCACTACATTAGAAGACATGTCTTTATTAGAATCATATTCCATCATTTGTTATAGCATCTCTGCATATATCACGAGAGATGGAGGGTGTAGGCGACGACTCCCTCCCAGATGGGGTTTGGTCGAGTGTCGTTGGCGTCGGGAGGAAGATCTGGCGCATGGTGCAACCGCCTGGTGCGCTTGGCGTCAGGTGCACCGCCGTTGCCCTCCTTCTGAATGATTAACGAGCCCCGGGACCAGCGCGGGTCAGTCGCTCCTTCGGGTCGGATATTCAAGTAAAAATGATTCTCCACTCCAGGAATTCTAGGAAAGAGGATCGAATAGCACGAGAGAAAAGGCTGTTCACCTGCGACAAGACATACAGAACAATGAAGAAAGAAAACTCGAAAGTCATGAGTGGAACGAAGATAGAAAACGAGTAGCGAAAGAGAAAAACGCGGGAGTTCAACTCAAATAACACGTTCGCAATTTATGAGACACATTTTCGAAGATTGCTCCTCGAAATCGAAAATACAGCTTCCTCTCCGAAAGAAAAGAGCGACTACAGAGGGAATGAGTACGGGAGAAAGACCAAAAGGCGTGAATGTCAATACTTTGAAGATTCTGCACTACATCATTTCTTTTTACCACATTAATTCCATTATTCCGCGAATGTCACCCAGGGAGTTACGACGACAATTTCGTAGCGCTTCCCGCTTTCGGTTCTTCGTCACGTGTTCTCTCCACAGAGGAGGTAGGAATGAAGGTGGCAGTTGACGTCTTATTGCAGAGAAAATTTACGTAGGAAGAAAGTAGTTGCTAGGTTCATAGAGTCCTCGCAGTCCATTGAGTTGTTCTCTACGATTTGCGATGGTCTGCGACACAGACTTCTGATTAGGTTAGGTTAGGTTAGGTTAGTCATTCAGTTTATGTAAACAATGTTAGTGAAATCCTTCGAAAGTCTCCTCTCCTTTGTATGTATTTAAATCACGTTAAACATTCGTTTTATGTATTGTAGTAATTAATAACTGTAAACAAATAGGTAACAAATAAATATTCATGAAGAATGTGGCGTAATGCGTGAACTCGTAAGCAACACGGTCTCCAATTTCCTTGTAGGCCCATGCCACAGCTGACAATGACTGGTAGGACAAAAATTGCGAATAAAAATTTTAATCTCTCTACAAAGATAATTTTAAAATTAATGTAGGATTTCGATTAGCTTTTTGAAAACAAATTATATACAAGATTTTGAAAGTATTTCTACGATCCATTTCATCCATCGTAATATTAAATCACACACACACACACACACATATATATATATATATATATATATATATATATATATATATATATATATGATTTAAGTGTGTTTTTATAGCCAAATTGGTATCATCCAATATTACTACATCAATTTATACTGTTTTTGACGTTTAAAAGATTCAATTACTTGTACGAAGGAAGTAGATACTAGATTCGTGATGTCCTCGAAGCTTGCATTGAGCTGCTCGTAGCTCCCGAGGCTACACGATTTGCGATAATCTTGTACTTGGAATTTTCGTAAGGTAGTTCTACGGTTTCGTAAGGGTAATGTTGGCCAAATCATTTAAAAGTCTTATCGTCTTTGTTCATATTTAAATTACTTTACATGTTAGCTTTGTAAGTTGTGGGAACTACTAACGACAACGTTATTTGTATCTAAAAAGTTATTCGCTTCGTAAGCAGTTTTGTCTGCCATTAGTCCTTATGTCGTCACGAAGTCCACGAATAAAAATTTCACATACCTTCAAAATGTAACCTCTATAAAATACTTATAATATAAACTGTATACCATTTTATATTTTTTACAATATCATTAATTTTGAAATAATCGGAAATTAATTTATTTTCGAAAATATATTTTTCTAATGAGAAAGAATTTATTTTATCAAATAATAAATAGTGTATATATTGCTTAAATGGCCAGCACGATGTATTATACAAGCTAATACTGTCGTCATCATCATACATTATTTTGTTCGTTTATACAAACTTTAATTCTCGGTAGGCATAATCATCTTCAAACCGTTTATATTGCTGTTCCCTCGCTTGTCTTGACGAACTGTTATTAAGAAGACGTTCAAGAATATGTTAAATTCTCATATTCCGTATAATATTATATTTAATAAATCTAAATGTTGCATTCGTTCTCAATCACTGTAACAAAATTCTACGATTTTATATAATTCTAAAATACTTTTGTATTATTTTAAAAGCAATAGTAAAGAAAAAAAATATTTGAAAGAGATCAAGCTTTAGAACAACAACTTGTAGAAAATGAATTTTTTTTCTCGTATCTCTCATTTCAATCATTTATTCAAACATATTGACAAATTCAATTTAATTTAAATACTAATTTACAAGTTCCTGAGTTATTCACTCTCTTCCCCCACCCCACCCAACTGTCGGGAGGATTAATTAATTATTACATTTAACTTTTTCACTAATGATTCAGCGATCAATCAAATGAAATAAAACTCTATTTTTAATGTGCACCGAATTACGATCAGTAGAATTCATTCAGTTGGTTGTAACAACTATTCCCGTTATTAATGAAATAATGAACGAATAATTATAGGGAAATATAACTCTCGCATGCATATTCATATTCAATGAGCTTCCATATCTACGCAGTACACAAACTCTTAATTAATATAATTCTCACATTCCTTCTTACAATATTCATGAATAATATTTCGTATTCGAAGGATATTTTCAACAGTTTCAAATTTTTAGCCTCCAAAGACACGGCTGAAAATTATTTATTTTGCTGTTCAATGGATTAAAAAAGTTATGAAATCAATGAGAAACATCGAAGAAAAATGTTGTCTCTTAAGAATGATTATTACTTCTTTTTGCTATAACATAGTCTATAGCCGCCTCAAAAAATGAAGTATTCGCGGACATGTATAGTACTGCATATACGTAAATACAAAATCACAGGCTGGAAGTTAAAAAAAATCATTGTATCTTCATTATCAAAGTCACAATTTTACAAGTGATATGATTTTCCCAATTCCTCAACCCTCAATCAAAATTAAATTATTAAATTATTCTTTGTTCCCTCACCATAGAAGCGTAACGTTATTTACACAATGAACATTCTATCAAAAATGCATAGACTTTTCGCTAGGTTAGAGGAAAGACATTAAATGGTAATGCATTTAACCTCATCTTAACACCTACCTTACGTTGGCTCTGAGGTAAGAGCATATTCAGCAATCTTGATCGTCGTTTGAAGGTTGAATTGCAGCAGCCAACCCATACAAACAAAGACATATATTTCTTATTCACTCTTAATGCGTCCGTCGACGAAAAGTAATATTCACTCGTTTCAACATTCAGCTAGTATTTTTCGTAATGTCTAATTACGTTTCGAGGATCTTACGCAAACAATGACGTAGAAATATGAAGAAGGTTTACACTATTTAAAAATTTTCACATTTACACCCTTGTACTACTATGAGACACTGATTTCTGAAGTTTTGAATGAACACACGATTCATGAAACGTCATGCGGTGTTGTACCTTCGTCATCATGATTTGTACTGGTCTTTATAACAACAAAATATTGAAAAATATGGATAATATTTTTACCATAATATATACATTGCAATATCGAGTATAAATATTTTTAGTTAACTCTACTATGTAATGTTAAAATATGCGTAATTTTCATTATCTACGAAAATGTACTCATAAAAAATAAAATGTAATCACTAACTCTTTATTTATAACTTGCAGTTCTTACCACCTTTCTTAGAAAATTTTTATCAACATAATCTAAGTATAGGATTTCCACATATTTAAGAAAATAAATAGACCTACTGCCATACTGCAAAAATAAAAAATAAAAATTGTTCAATTGTGTGCAAGAGCTCTATTCCTATGAATAGCTACAAAAGGATTCATCAGCCACTAAAGATGATTTCTTCCATTTGAGTTAGAGGCACTACTATGAGACATCAATTAATTGAGACAATTTGCCTTTAAATTCTTTCCCAATATCGGTCTTTTAAAGTTTGAAGAGAAGAACAAATTGTCAATTGTAAATTAAATCACAAAATCCGGGATTCTCAAATCCAGAGAATCTATGACGTAAGAGTCGTGAACATAAATACGCCGGACATAACGGCCGAACACTGTTGTCACTTAATTGCACTTACTGTGAAACGTTTTCCCAAAGGTTCCTACAATATTCAGAAGCACTTACACTAATGTCGAATTTAATGATTAATCAGTCATAATAATTGTCCACAACGATCATATATTACAATTACACGAAGCACAGTCGTTGACCATCACGTTTCACTAAATTCCATGATGTTCTTAAACACCGCCCTCTAGACGTGAGCTTGATTCTTCTGCACTGAAATTACTCTCATAATATCTTAGCGCTACAGAAGGCGGTGGGAAACGTAAAATTTACATAACAAGTTATTCAAATTAATAATTTAATCATAATTAAACATGACCAAACTCGAAAGAGATACTTGTTTAAAAATAATTAAGAAAGGAAAAATTAAATACTGTGCACGTAGCATGAATAAATAATGTAATTAACTAAATACTAAACAGAAAAAACTAGTGCATAAAAGTAGGATTTGAAACACAATGTTTTCTCTCCATTCAAGCAGATGAGTTGGACTATTTGCCTTAATATGAAAAAAAAAGGAAATATTTTATTTTCATTTAATTTCAACCGACCCGTCTGGAAATACTGATAAATTTCATATATTACAATAGAAGCATCCATTCAGCATTGTGGGACCTAACTGGATAGAATAGAGAGTACCAATATATAAAATATTTTAATATCACAATTTAAAAAAAGTACTTCTTAAAATATCATACACAGTTTGGTAAAAAATTTGAGTAATTAAAGATTGTACACTTATATATGTTTGGATTTTATTCAGAATTTGTACTGAATTTGTTTTTCAAAATTATAATTGCGACATTGAAATGTGAATGTCTCGCTTATGAATAATTTTACCGGATTAATGGGAGAGGCAAATTCTACGAAAATAATTATACAAGTATATTACCAGATCGTTATGCATATAATAATCGATTTCGATTTTTAATTCTTCTCTTTCTATTATATGTTCTGATACTTTTCCACTTTGAATCGACTTTAGTGTGTGATACTATGAATTGCGATTTGGGTAACTTACTTGAAACATGATTCGTTGTCGCCAATTCAATGATGGATCTGTCGAAGGTAATACTGATTTATCAAGATAGTAGGGCATCTATGAAGGAAATCTCAGTACCAGAGTTCCACACTTCATGCGAGTTTTAAACCTATAAACTTTGCTTTAGATCTTAGTGCGTGCTTACACGTACACCGGCAGGTTGGCTTTTCAGTAATCTGTAATAGTGGATAAAACATTTTGGACATCGGTGAAACATTTAGCTGTCTATATTGAAGTGTAAATTGATCGAACAAAATGACCCAAGACCTACACTCTTTGTTTTACGATTTACATCTCATTCGACAGAAACTTGGCAGGCTTGCTTGGGTGGAGAAAATTTCAGGATTAATTATGTTGAATATTGCAAGTAACATGCTCATATAAATAAACTCCTTACTTGCTAGAGGGCTGAAGCCCTGTCTGAAATACTCATGGGCTGCGCTCGTGTCAACCTCAAACTGAAGAAGTCAAACTATGCTTCTAATATATCGCAAGTGATGTGATAACATACGAGTAGATAAAGTATATTGAGGTCGCAAGTAATGAGATAACATATATAAAGATTTTCTATGATGCGAATTATTTGATTCATTTAAAACTAACAACACAATTACGGAAAACGCGTATACAGTTATTACAAAAATAAAATTTAGAAACTACTTGCACCACGAAAAATAATTATATCCATCAATTTTTATTGTGTTTTCATGCGGCATACAGCATAGCAAGTTATTTGTTTTAATTTGGTACTATCCTGGAAATGAGTCTGAAATATTCGTGTTGTATCACCATCATCAATATTTTATATATTTTACAGAATCTTCCAGTGGAGAACTGAAGGAATTATCTTAAAATGGCAAAAATATATTTCATTATAAATGTATTTGTTGCCTGTAATGAAAGAATTGATAATGTCAAGAAATGGACGTAGAAACTTGAAATTTTGGCAGAATTTAGAATATCATATGAGAGTTGGTGACCAGAAAACCAACCATGCACTTCAGTAATTTCGACAAAAATGTCGATTTTTTGGCCCTTTTTGACATTATTTGGTATATTTTTGAACTTTTATCGCGTTCGTATTCTATAAAATGCACCATAAAAAATATACTTGGTAGAACATGAGTGTTTTTATCATCTAAGCGAGTTGTTTGATCAGGTTATTTTGGTTTAAATTTGTCGGATAACTCCAATATTGTTAAACGTTCTTGAAAAACACCTTAAACGTTAGTGGTTAGCTCTGAATTATTAACCTTAACCTCTTGACTCGAATTTGTAGTTTGTAGTTTTTGGAAAGTGGTACATTTTAATTTTTTCTAAAATAAATCTTATTTTTATTTTATGTCTTGTGGCGAGGTTCCGGACATTTCGCCCGCTCTTCCAACGAACCATAACTAGGGTAAGGGAAGTGAATTTGCTAGGGAACTTTTCGTACCGGACCGAAATTTGTCTGGAGTGGGTGAGGAAAACCCCAGCTGAAAACATCACGGAGTTCGGTCGAGCAGGATTTGAACCCTCGCTCTACCACCTAGCGGTATTGGGGTAGCAAAGACCACTAGACTACCGCTGCCGGTAAATCAATTTTCTTCCGTTTTTTAACCATTACCGGGGCTAAATCTAAGCGTCAAACATCCATTTTGTCAGTAATAAGAGCTTCCGAACTCCAGATTTATTGTTTCATCAATAAATATTCATAGATTTCGTATACAGTAAGTAAAAACGCGTTTGCTTTATATTCGATTCTACCTACTGCATTTTGGTTGAAACACTTACTATCTCATGAAGGTAGCGACATCATCTTCAACACATTCAGTTGCCCTCATCCTTATGCCGCGAGAGCACTTTCGACCTTCCGTCCTTTGCAATTTGCACTACGAGCGCCACCGTGCCAGCCGTCTGCGTGGGACGTGAGCTCTTGGGGTCACGTGATTCCCAGAAAGCCCAGCGGTATGCGTTATTTTGTTGTTGTTGCTGTTGCTGTTGCTGTTGCTGTTGCTGTTGCTGTTGCTGTTGCTGTTGCTACTGCTGCTGACTGTATGTCACTCCAATTATTTCCACCGTAACTGCATTGAATATAATCGCATGAAATATCCCCATCCTGGCCCGGGTTTTTCTCTGGTTTTCCTTCGAGTAAAAGTGGATTTTTTTAATACAGTCTCGCTAAGCTTTTGCCTAGGGACGGCATATATTGAGATACTAAATCTCGAATTCAGTGTTGTTTAATAGTTACGGTTTATGAACAATATCCGAATCGTCTGCAGTTTGATAACAATACGTACTTCTCAAATAACTGAAACGTACTGAAATGTTAAATCCGCCTTCCTCTTAGGGCTATTGATCGGGATTTATGGGATGGTCCCTTGATGGCTTCCGGAGAGTAAATTAGTTTATTGTCCTCCATGTGATCATACGCAGTTTGTAACTGCGTTCTTGACAATAAAGTTTATTTATATGCCGAAAATTTTTCAACAAATTTACAGGATTCAAAGTATCCTACTATTTTATTTATCTTGAGAGTAAAGTAGTTTATTTTAATCGAATTTTCAGTCACATATGTTTAATTCATTAACGTTTCGATCCTTACCAATGAGAAAACGTATCAAGATGTACTAGAGGACAATTAACATGATGATAAGCATAATGATGAGCAGTGTGTTAAGAGGGATGCCCGGGTCTTTGGATTGAAATATGTTCCCAAAATATTGTGTGTTTTACTGTCTTTACTATTATGTGGTTTTAACTGTTTTAATGATTGAGTCGTTATGTTGATTGTCCTCTAGCACATCTTGATAAGGTTTCTCATTGGTAAGGACCGAAACGCTAATGAATTAAACATATGTGACTGATAATTCGATTAAAATAAATTACATTATTAACTATACCAGCGTATAATTCATAATAATTATTTTTAGAGTGTTTATATCTATTTATACCATACTTCTTTGTACTACTTTATACTTCATACTACTTTACAGCTATATATGTCAATAGAGTCTACTTGTACATAACTAGGGAGAAAACTAAGATGTTTTTATTTGCGGTGTTTCGCTTATTTTAATTTGTTGAATATGATATATGTTTTAATTTCGTGTCGCTGATAGATATCATTTTACTAATTCTGAACAAGACTACCCGATTTAATCGATACAAATGAAATAATGCAATCCGAATAATGTGGACACGTATCTTTTGAAAGGGAAGTTAAATGCATGAGGTTTCAGAACCACACAAGAACCGAGAGCTGTGTATTGAAGAGGGTTCGCGGGGGAAATTAGTTTATTGTCCTCCACGTGGTCATACGCAGTTTGTACTGCTTTTTTGATTATTTATTTATTTAACTTTGATAGACGAATAAAGGTATAAGATACGGACTATTACTGATTTTAAAAATAATTTAAACATCAATTTTTGTTTTAATACAGCAAAACATTTCCCATGATCGTAATCATATTTTTATGTTATGAAAATGATCTTCAGTATTTACTCCATTTAATATGAGGAAAATCCTTTCGCACATTATCAATTCTATTTTTATCAATTATGAAATCGTGTATGATTTTTAAACATGATCAATTCATTTTCGAAAATATTTTTCATAATTTTACCTCCGTTTTACGATAATATTTTAATATATTTTTTACTTTATAAAAAACAGTTTAAAGGTGAACAAAATTATGTTTTTCTGTGGTACGATTGAAATATTATGAAGTGTACGCCTCTCCAAGAAAGGATCACAAGATTACTAGCGACCACGTATCCCTGATTTCTACACAATGCAAACAACTCCTCAAATTAATTTCCTTCATCCGCATTATATTCCGAGTTTAGCGAAGGAAACCAAGACTGTGGCATTTAGTTCCAGTTAAAATATTGACCTCAACAGCACGCAATGAATAAACAAGCCCGTACCGTGAGGTCACGCTATTCTATATTCGCATGTTCCGAAGTGAGATTTTATCTCCTCCACTGGCGTGGAGTCTTGTCAAGGTGTAGACACGGTCTGGCTATTTTGTGGAAACTGCCCAGCGATTAACTGTGTCCATTGCCCCATAACGAAGGGAGAGAGAAAAGATGGGGGGCAGAAATTCCTTTCGCGATCTTACATTTTCAGGTAAAATCATGAGAATACAATGGAAGAAAACCTTGTAAGGGATAAAAAACAAGAGCAGTTAACAAGGTTAGACTGTTTTGAGGCAAAGTTGAGGGGATATTATGTGCAAATGCTACGGAAGTTAGGGGCATTCTGGGAATAAATGTCGTAAGGGAATGGGTTCGTTTCATGCATCTTAGCAATATTATTCCCACATTGAACTCCCTCTTTATTTATTGCTCCAATTTAATAATGGCCATGTCTTGAGAGAAACAAACTATTTTATTCTTTCAATAACTGCAAATGTCTTGATATACGATGTGCAATTACTACTTTATTCATAATTATAAATTAAACTTTTATATTATTACGTCAATTTACACTGAGGGTCATACGATTTTTCAGGATCAAGGGTTATTAAATTAAAGAAGTAATTTCAAGATTTAAATAATCTTTTTTTTTTCTGTGGCGTGACTCAAAGTAAGTTAATGTATTAACTTAATAATATTTTCTAAATATTCCTTAAAAGTAATGTTAAAATAAAATAATGGTTCTTTCAGATGTGTTTATATATATTTCAACATTTGTCACGCAATATTCAACATATAAAAATACTGAAGAATATTTCAAGGGTCAGAACTTAAAAATATATTACTAAATGATAAATATACGCCAAGAATTGGACCAGTTTCATTCTAAATAGTTTCATATCCCTTGTTTTGTAAAATTGTTCAATACACAAGAATTCAAGTGATCTGGTCTTTATTCTTCGGAATCATATTCGACTGTATACGTTACTTTACATTGTCATGACCTTTTCCAATCTCGTAAATATAAGTAAATAGGGCATATTTACTGTATAACTCGAAAACCACACCCCACATTTACTCAATTACGATAACTACAGTGGATAGCAGTACCACGCGAAGGAGTACGCAGTAATGTATTCTACACACGGAGAAGTAGAAAATCAGTAAGAATTTGAGCAAAAAAGGAAAAAAAAATTCCATTTCATAACACAAGGAAATCAAATGGGCTTGTTTTCCCTGTGGAAAGAATGGACACAGAACTATTGAAGTAGATAAAGGAAGTACTTTAAAAAAATAATAAAATGAATAATCTCAAAGAGGGTGCAACCTTTATGTTACAAAAGAAGAGAGAGACGGGAAGATATTGATATATTTGTAAAAGTCTGTTGAAATATTTAAGAAAGTGGAGCAATAACAATATTCACTCGGCTATAAAGACATATTAAGAGAATAAACATTTATAAAAACTACGGAAATATGACATAGAAAATGAAATTACCGAATACAGACAGGAGAAATCTTAATTAAATAAGTAGCATAATTGAAACTAAATTATACGAAAACTGCACCATTGAAACAAGAAAGTTGTGCAGGAGCGACAAGAATAATTTATACAATATATATAAAAGAGGAATGAAATATATTGGACACTGTTATGTAATACTAGACCGTGTTTCAAAAACCATTACGCGATAATTGAAACTTCAGTTTAAAGTTCATTAAAACTAACAAATCTATCTTCGAAGTAGTTACTAGACCATTATTGATCATATTTTTGAGAATTGTCCCATAATTTCCCAACAGAATGCGTTGCCTTGATTTGTATTAATGAACATAACTGATTCTTTAGTTATGTCTTGGTGTAGTATATATATATATATATATATATATATATATATATATATATATATATATATATANTTAAAATAAAATATAAAATGTTGGGAACAAGAGGTAAAGAAAATAGGCCAGGCGAATGAAGGGAAAGAAAGTGTGATGAAACAGAAGAGAAAACAAACATAGGTTGAGGAACTGAGAATAACGAGACCATTTGAAATGGAAATAAACGCCTGGGAACCTCGTGTCTGCGACGCTGCACGCGGCTTCGTTCATTCGCAGGGAATAAGGGTAGAGAGGAGGAGGGGAAGGAAAACCACCCCCGCAGACGTGATGGACGAGGCGAACGGTGCTGTGTTCGGGGTCTGCAGATTAATCTGGCGAGTGGATCTTCGTGTATGGAGCGTACCTTGCGGTTGGAGGGATGTGACTCGTTCATACATCTTTACATGTATTGCCACCCGACTCATTGTCTCGTCGTCGACAAGGCACATTCGAATTGTTTAGGGAAAAGGGATTTCCACTAGACTAGTTAAGTTAATTATTTTTAGAATAATTGGCAATATTCTTGTCTCCTATCATATGAATGTCGTAATATTGTATACTATCTTGTAAGTAGAATTTCTTTTATTTTAATACTCTACATATATTGTTATAACATTACATTGTATAGATGTAGAACATTCGATACATTGGCGAAATTAATACATAAGGTCAGTGACCAAACTACTTCAAACACGCTATTTCTGAAATATTATCCATTAAATTTATTGCAAACGCTTTGAACTTAAAAACTGAGAAAGACAAGTTATCTAAAATGTATGATTACTTAAAGGAAGGGATGTTAGCAGCAATTATTCAAATAATTCTGGCCAGAAATTTTTATTTTCCTACTTCGCTGACATTTCAACAATGAGAGTTGTCTTCATCAGAACTTACAGTGTAAGTAAAGTATGATCAATAAAGCTACATCCCAAGCATGTCCAACACCATGAGAACATTACCATGCAATACACAAAAAACATATAATTCCTAACAGAACATATAATATGACCTTTTATTGTGTGAGGAATTATATTATTTTTACTGTTGTGCATAGTAGTGTATTGAGAAATGTATAATTTCTTTGTTCTTCATTTTACTTTCATTTATTTCTACATTCACTTATTAGTTACTGAAATTAGAATTGAAACGTCATGTGTCAAAGAAAATCATGTATTCTTTCGAGGTTGTATAAAATATTGCAATGTTAATGAAATAAATTAATAATTCTCTCGTGTCTTTAAGATTTGAACGGTAATTCTCTTTTGAAGTCTTAAACATAGTTTTTAAAAATTAAAATAATACAAAAATGAGAAAAACAAGTCAATGCAATTTTTCATTCTTTACACGAAAATACCCATTTTCACGAACAAGTAGAAATGAATTTGAAGTGTAGAATACTTGATGAAACAATGGTGTAAATTTAATTATTTCAACATCTAATAATATTTTAATATAAAATTTATTACAAGAATAATGCTAAAAATCACTTTTTTCATATCAGGAAAACCATACGATCCACGATCTAAAATGTTATATATATATATATATATATATATATATATATATATATATATATATATATATATNTATATATATATATATATATATATATATATATATATATATATATATATTCAAACCAGAAGTGAATAATCAATTCATGATCTATCAATCGGAAATATCATTCTCTAACGCAGAAATTACCACTTAGATTGGACACATCTCACTCTGAATTGGATCAAACTCTGGTTTTCGACAAAAAAAAGTATTTACTTTTGTTTCCGAAACACTTTTCAATCCGTAGTCTGGAATAATATACTGAAGCTTTTATTTTATGCACTAAGAAATTAGATATCACTATACTAAAATTAGAGCAATAAAAAAACGCCAGACGAAACCATATTGTTTACACAACTCTGACATATTTCTGGATCATATATCTTTCTCATGAACTACCAACATACATACATAAAACATTTATTACGGAAAAACCATTTGACATAAAACCAAATTTAATTTTCTTTTGATATCATATATAAAAAATTATTGTCCATTTATGTAATTTTATAGATTTGCTTTCCCCCGAAAGCTCGTCGTTGGGATTCAGCCCCTAGATAGTCTTCGCCCCAACCACGTTCTTAGCATGGATATCTCCCCAGCATTGACAGCAATGTGTCGCTGTGTTTCGTAATCCAATGCTTTTTTATGGTGAAACGCGGGGTGACTTCCTATTTTAAGATGGTAAGATGTGCTGGGCATAAATAAAATTGTGACTTTGCAAAAGAGCTACTTCGTGACAAATTTCTATATTTTCATATTCATGAATTATATTCTGTAATAAGGTGGTTGCCGTTTTATTATAATAATCAATTTAACTGTCAATATATCAGTACAAACTGCACATGACATGCAAGCAAGGGACCATTCCATCAATTCCGATCAAGGGCCGTAAGGCAGACGCGATTTTTACGTTTCAGCACACTCCTAACAATAAAAATGGTTCGGTGTTATAAAATTAACATAATACCAAAAAAAGTGCATTAAATAAGACAATAAAGTTATTTCAGAAGTATTATTATCAAGCCATAGATTATTCGGAAAATATTGTTTACAACGATGATACTTTTGAATACCCTCGCCAGAACAATGCATCCCAAGAGATATTTTTGTTTCTGTAATTAAGAACTGGAGTAAGTCTCTATTAGACTCCTAGAGACTTAGAAGCAACGGGTTGCTTCCCCAAGTTGTGGAGTTGGTCGTCTCGAAGGAAGGGACACAGTAGCAGCGCAACTAAGTTGATTCCCACGAGGGCCGATACACCCGCATACGAGTATGTGGCGAATACAAAAGGGACATTGCGTTGCTGCTGTGCGAACTCGCAAAAGAAGAGCAAGAGACAACGGTTGACACTCACTCGCCTCCGTTAATTTGCAGGTGGAGTTGTTAATTTAACTCGTGTCCGAGAGGAATTTCACCACTGCTACCAGCAAGGATTGTTTACTCGAGAGGGAATGCAAATGTTTGATATTACGAGCTTCACTGCCTCGTTTACTACGCGATGACACACGATGGAGAAATTTTCCTTGTTCAAGTTGTTTGCTCAAAGCTCGTCCCTCAGTATTTTTCGTCGTTCACCAAGAGTGTTTACGAGTGATATTGAAAACTCCAATTAAGTCGTGATTTTTGACTCGTGTACGTTGTAGATACTAGTATTTCGTAATCGGGAACTTTATTATTTTAATAAATTAGTTTTTTTAATGTTTCGAACATACGTGAATTTTCTTAGAAATGAAAAATAATTATAGGGAAAGTGTTTATTGTATTCTAATAACCAAACAAACCATGGAAACATAACTATTCATCAAACAATATATTCCGGGAGGAATATTAATATTTTCGATTTATTCGACTAATTATACATTTGTAAAAATGCTTCACAAATTAGTGCTGGAAAATAATATATTGCCTTGTACTTTCAGTAGTCTTAAATTATTCAGATGTTATACGTTCCTCCTTAAAAAATTCAAAACCATGATTCAGAGAACACTGGATTTCAAATTTCATATGGATTATTCTTAAAAGAAAAAACAACCTACGAAACACTAACCTATGAAAAATTCGAATTAAAATTAATTTTACTATCTTAGAACAAATTTATATAGTATTGTAAAAAATTTCCTATACAGCCATAGGTATTATCATAATACCCATTTATCTTGAATCAAAATAATTATTCCTCTACTTCTTTTGCATCATGTTATTTTATTACAACTGACTTATAGGAGTGTATGTAGTCTAATAAACACCATAATGCAAACATTTCATCTCTTTTATTTGTTCCTAATATTAAGTGTGTTATGTAATTCTGTTTTGTTGTAAACTGTCTTAATGCGGAATAAAAACTCAATTACAACTCATCAGATCAAACCATCTACCCATTTGGATTGTACAATTGTTCAATACAATGATTTAAATGTTTTATAGGTCACAATACTATTGCAACTTTTATACTTTTATAGAGCACTATACAATGACTTTACTAGTTCCTGCGATAAAGCACTGTTTTCATTCTCAACGTATAAGTTTCTTTCGTGATACCAAAAGGAAAAAGTTAATATGTGTTCACCATAATTTCTTTCTCACCCACATGCCCGCATTCTTAAATCTGTTTCCATTTAAGGCGATTTCGTTGCAGATTATTCCGTATTGTAATGAAGGATATACGAAAATCTACTGGGAACCACGAGAAGAGTTATCGAGACACTTCGAAATGTCTCAAAACCTCAAAAACTTTCCTTCTATGATCCGCGATGCGTAAAGTCACCAGTGAAACTTTAAATTATTATTTAAATCAATGTTATTTAACTTTTATTTGTACTTAGACTTTCATATAGGCAAAGCGGATCTTGTTGTAACGAGCCGGGAATTCGGAATGAGGTTGCGATGTGTGACTATGGAATTTTGAACACTTCCACACATTCTTATGTAGTTCACCTGAAAACGTGGGTGACTCCACAACTCAAGGATAGGATTTTGTTCCACTATTCTGCATCGAGTACTCAGCTCCTTCAGGACCATATCTACGCTTTATACTTTTTTATGGAAGAAGAACGATTGTATCTCATGAAAAATTATTAATCAAATTTGCTTTAATATTTGAAACATAAATGAATGCGTGTATTGAACGCGGGTAATGGGTGTAATTGATTAAACACTTAATTATAAATAAAACGTAAGAATATAATAAGTATTACTTTTTATCGTCACTCAATCTTGTTTTGGTTGAATATAATATGTCTGTAGTCCCATCGCATCCCGGGTTCTTCTCCGATTTCCGTTTTGGCGTACTGTTGCTAGCTTCTGCTGAGGAAGGTTCTCTACTTGGTCATTCGCAGATTTAACTGCATTTTGGCAATAAATTGAACATTGACCAATAAAATACGGTTTTAATATTCAAAGGTAAACATTACAATAGTTGTTGAACACACACTAAAAGGATATAGATCTCATTTGTGTGTAAAATCTCATTTGTGAAGTTGTTTCTTAAAGTTCACATATTTTTAAAAAAAGAATTGACATTTATTTGTGCATTCATACACTCTAGCTTTAAACACTTTATCGATTTGCATCTCAAAATTGCATTATACTCGTAGTAATACTCCCGCAACTGAAAAGCTATAAAAAAACACTTACATTAAGCGTTAAAATAAAAAATCTACATTGACTAAAGAAATTAATCCCTGAATGAAAGTAAAATGATGCACACGCAGTAGTGTTCAAGTTTTCAAGAAATTTTTTTTTTAAAAATTCAAATTAATAAAATATCCATAAAACTATACCATAGAAAAACGTCTTCGAGACATAAATTTATTTTAAAAAAATTTATCCGGTTAATTAAAATTTTTCACTTTATATTTTACACGTTATGTATTATGGGAAGAACTAAAATTGGGACATTCTAAAAACCACTTATTCGGTATCATGGACACCAAAAACGGATATTTCCAATAAAACCTCGCGGTCGTATTTTTCTCGCACGTAACAATAGTTTCTATGTAGTGCATATATGTAAAAAACTGAACCCCTATTTTTTACCCTCTCTTTAACCGTACATACGACTCCATCGATTACTCAGCTTTATATCTCGTCTCGCGTCTCACACGCCTGAGGCGACGCCAAGGTCGGCGTATAAAGAAGCAACGGAGCGCGCACACCAAAGAAACGGCACAGGTCTAAAGCAGGGAAGAGGGAGGGGGGGGCGGAGATATGGCGGCGCGAGGAGAAGCGGCTTGGTAATGCATAGCGATGAGGCTCGAACCCAGCTCCGTAACACGGGCAATCATCTTCAACGGGCAATCCTCGGGCGGGGCGGAACATGCAGGTGTATGATATCCCACAGCGCTCAAGGACGCTACCTGGTGACCGGGGGATGAAATGAAACGGGTAAAATGATACGTGAGTGTCTTAATAAATATAAATAATAAATAAATTTATTGTCAAAAACGTCCGTACGAACTGCGTGTGACCACGCGGAGGTCAATAAACTAATTTACTCCCCGGAAGCGAGCAAGGGAATATCCGATCAAGAGACCGAAGGCAGAAGCGGATGTAACTTATATACGACATGCAATTACTTTTGTACATACAATTTCTGTTATATAAATTATACATGTTCGAAAATATAGTTTACTTGATCAGATGTAGTACTGGAAATTTTAAAAAATTATTATTGTTTTTTCTAATGTAATTGTCTTAGTTCCCTGCATTTAAATATTAATTTTATCTAACATTTTCCCCCTCATGATTTATGTAAAATAAATTAATTTGTTCGCTAAAATGCAAAAAGCATCCTGTAATATTATTGTAAACAGTATCGTTATTTTTGCTTTTTGGGTGAAGAAAAGATAAATGTTCTTTTCCAGAAACAAACATTAACAATTTTCAAATAAAATAAAACTTTGATGTAAGATTTCAAAATAATGAAATATTCATTGCTCTTTTGCTGTACCTATTGTATTCGTTGCAGAAATTGTCTGTGACAGAAATTGTGTTGATGTACACCATCCTGGTGTGTAATGCTATGTCATGGTTTTGATGAATATACTTGAGCAAAATTGAGTTTTTTCATACTTCAGATAGTAACAACGTGAATTCAAAAGTAAATTTACGTGGGTACCCCTTTCTCAGATCTGCTACACAAAAATGATTGCAATATAACCCCAAAGACACTTCCGTATGCATCCATGATTCCATGTTCTTTATTTGTAATGAAATCAAGCAACATATTCGTGACAATCCTATCATATTCGACTACAGAGATTACTAATGTAATGAATAATTTATGTCAGTATTTTTTTGAAGTACTATAATAATAATAATAATAATAATAATAATAATAATTTATTTGTCTGCTCGTGAGCAATGCTCGGTAGCAGATAGAAAAGAATACATACATAATAAAATAATACGAAGTTAAAAAACAAATCATCAGTATCTATAAAAATATCTATAAAATACACACACAAACGGAATAAAATGCTTAAAAAATTATTACACATGGTACAACGAAAAAGAAATTAGATTTAAAAAAATAATTATCTACATGAGGCTCATATGTGCATATATTCACATACATACACAAACACATTTTCGCTTACAAACAGTTACAGAAACACACTCATACGATCAAACACACTCAATATACACACATATGTCACTACTCCTCCTATACTCTTAGTGCAAAAGTAATTGCTATAACATAAATAAAATAATTTTTAACTTTAAAAAATAAAACCAAAAAAGAGTTGCTGAGAGCAATCATGTACACTTCACTACACATCACTACACTTAACTACTTTCACAGTAAGCATTTTCTATTCCATTTTCTATACCTATTCCAATCACCTCACTACACTTTACTGCACTTCACATATGTTCCTATTTCAACGAAGCAAGAAGACGGTTGCGGAAACATTTTACTCCTTTTGGTAAGTTCGAAAGTGTTGCTTCAGGTAAGTTATTCCAGTCTTTAATGGTTATATTCACAAAGGAGTATTTACCAATATCCGTTTTCTGTTTCCTATATTTTATTTTAGGCTTGTGGTCGCTGCGACTAATGTAATTAGGTCTTTGTAGCCTAGCGTTCTCTTATTTCCTCGCAGGCTCTTCCATGTAGGCTTAAAAAAGGGTACAAAGGCGCGCTAACTTTCTTCGATTGGAAAGTGTGCCCCACTCTAAATTAATATTACGAGTGTTGTCCCTAACAAAATCCGCGGCCTTTCTTTGTATCCGATCTAATTCATTGATCTGACACTCCCTATACGGAACCCAGCAAGCGGCTCCGTACTCCAGTATAGGTGGAACTAATGAAGTGTATGCCAAGCATTTAGATTTCGAGTTCCCTTTTTAAGTACGCGCCTTACAAAGTTCAGCGTTCTCCAAGCTATCTGCGTTGTTTATTTAACATGTTCTGTCCAATTTAAGTCACGAGAAATTATAACACGTAAGTATTTACAGTATGAAACTTCAGGAATAATCTGATAATTTAATGAATAGTTCAGAGCAGGTTTTGTTTTTGATCTAGAAAAACATAAATATTTACTTCTTAGAAGGTTTATTTTCATTTTATTCGTCTTAGACCATTTCCACAATTCGTTTAGATCGCTCTGTAACATATTTCGGTCTCTGTCTTCTTTAATATTCCGAAATATAATAAAGTCATCTGAAAATAAACGCACTATCGAATTAATGTGGTCTGATATATCGTTTATATATTGCAAGGAAAAGAAGTAGACCCAAAACGCTTCCCTGTCGTACTCCCGATGTCACCGCGACTTCTTTAGAGGAGCCCCCATCTATTCTAACTTCTTGTGAGCGATCCCGGAGAAAATCACAAATCCATTTGACAACACGCGGATCAATTTCTGACTTCGCGATTTTTACAAGAAGACGGTCATGTGGCACTAAATCGAACGCTTTTGATAAATCAATAACTATTACATCAGTTCTACCCTCCTCGCCAAGTGACTCAGCGAAGTCCTGGAATACGGAAATAAGTTGGCTCTCACATGAGTACCCGGATCTAAAACTGTGTTGGACAGGATGTAGAAAATTATATTTTTCACAAGTATTTTTCAAATAAGCTGCAACAATATGTTCCATCTGTTTACATACTACAGAGGTTAAGCTAATTGGCCGGTAATTACTAACTAAAGAGCGATCATCTCCTTTGTGGATTGGTACCACGATAGCCTTTTCCCAGTCCCATGGTAATGAAGAATTATTGAAAGTAATATCAAAAAACTTAAATTTTCTGGGACATTCGCATATTAATGTATATGATATTTTACCTGTAGATATAGCTATAAATCACAACTTAAATTCAGCAAGAGTTCCATATTCCTCATGGAGTCATAGAGAACTCTCTCTCGCTCTTTGTGCGCTACTGCACTCTGTGCATCGCATATCCTATATCCCTTAGGAGACAATTAGTCTCTACTCTGAGAGAGAGAGAGCAATATAAACTCTGAGAAAGTGGTCCCCTGCTTCTCCATGCGCAAGATACAAACCCAAACACTCGCTAAGATAACAACGAAAGCTCATAGAAATGAAATGATAACCTGAGAATTCAGAGATTTTAACAATGTACTGGTTTAATAAGCTCTATTTTCTGAGAATAGTGTCTTTTCCTTCCAACTGAATTTAAAAATAATTCGTAATTACGCACATATTAGCAGACAAAACTGAAAACTGTATTTTTTTTTTGGTTTTCTTCGTGGTATTAGATTTAAATTCACGATCGTAGAGAAATATGGAAATTATAATTGAATTCAGAATGATGTATAAGAACCCTGGACAACGCCGGGGAAAGTGAGCTAAAAAGTCCAGGTGTGTTGGCCGGTGTTTTAATACCCGCTGTAGGGTAAAACATATCAACTCTCAGAGCCAATTCTTTTTGAATGCTGATGTAATTTTATGTATGAATGTATAACTATTGATATTTTTTCTTGTTTTATATGTGAATCGTTTAAAAAATTTGAATGTCCAATATTGATTGTTTCAAGTTTCTTCTCCTATCCCGGGCAATGCCCGGTAGTACTGGTAGTGTTAAATAAAAAAGTATTTAGATATTCAATATCATTTTTAGACAAGCGTTACAAAAAATTATCATTAAAGGTATTGTTTTTATTATTTGCTTAATACTAAAAAAATCACAGACTTATCTTCTCAGTACCTTTATGATTTTTTCATCTTTGATTGTTGTTTACTGGTCCCCTAATTTTCTTGCTGACTTTTCTGTCTTTCTGTTTCATTTAATTGCAAGAAATATTGACATTTAAGTTCAGTCCATCCCTCTCCTTCGCCATGTTTCTATGAGTGGGAGTACATTCTTACAACTACCGTCTCAGTCTGCTGCTCTTTTATTGTATGGAAGTGGTAATTTCCAGCAAATTTAGCACAAGCTGTTTTGTGGGCATGTGTTATCATACGCACACAATTCATAAACGAATATGAATTAATACGAGAGGCAAATTGCGCTTCAACACAAGTTTCACATAGAAATACTACCAGTAGTTTAATACTAGATATTATTGAATACGTGATAGTAAATCAAATCATTTTTATACAAGTTTTATTACAGCTCTTAAGAAGGAAAAATCAGTACAAATTGTAATTTCTTACACACCCAAATATATATATATATATATTTGGTTTGCTTTCTTTTTTTGGGGGGCGGGGCATGAATGGACGAATTAAAAACAGATATAAGAATGTTCATTTTACGAATAAATATATTAATAACATTGGTTCAGATTTCCTGTATTAAAGAGGACTTGACATTGAAAAATTGACAGCAAACATGCCTGTAAAGACTTGACACGCGTGTTTGAATCTGCGTCATTAGAGCAGTTTTCCTCCTTCCCTCTCATCCACTGAAATGACCACGGTCGAGCGAGTGACTCACTCTAATTGCAAACTACAGAGTGCACTGCGCGCCACCCTCCTCACGAGGAATAAGCGTTTGCGCACGGGACTCGAAGTGAGGACCTGGGGGAAAGACGTATGAATGGATGTGGAGCAAGTGGCACGTGTCATTGCAGTGCGAGGACTGAGTGTTCAGGGGGAGAATGGGGAGTAATGAGGGTTACGTCAAACATGGGTGGAGAAATATCACGCTCCTGTGTTGAGGAAAGATATTCTAGTAATAACAATAATAAAATACATGACCCTAGTTAATTAGTGAAATGATATGATAATTAGTGGATGAAATATATTATGGGTCTCAGTGAGATTGCACAGTGCCTTTAACGACAGTCAAACCACAGATTTACATTTAATCAATACTTCTTGTCTCTATTTCTTCCATTATGTTAAATGTGAAGGTTGACAATGACGACGTTTTGACGCTCTAAATTCCGGCCTCCGCTTCAGGTCTTTCCAGTTGCTGTCATCACTTAAATTTCCTATACTTCATGTATAAATAAATAAATTTATTGTCAAAAAAGCAGTACAAACTGCGTATGACCACGTGGAGGACAAGAAACTAATTTACTCTCCGGAAGCAAGCAAGGGACCATCGCATCAATTTCGATCAAGGTCCCTAAGGCAGAGGCGGATTTAAAAATTTAAGAAAAAATTCCTAGATAAGATAAAAAGTTAGCTACAAGTTATAATACTAATAGAATGTCAAAATGTTTGTAATTGAACAAAAAAATTTTACACGTACAAATTATTATTGAAATATAGATTACACAGTATAGTGTTTACAAATCATAAGAATTAGACAAGGCCTAGAGAACTTTTATAAGAAATCCGCCTCTACCCGAAGGAAAACCGGAGAAAAACCCGGGTCAGGATGAGGATGTTTTGTGAATATCAATTCATACGTCATTAATACTACATTAAAACATTTCCTAAAATTTAAGTATTACACAGTTCATGGTTTCATCATACCGTCGCATAATACACTCATGACAGCAACTAGAAAGATCTGAAGGGGAGGCCGTAATTTAAAGCCTCGAAACGTCGTCATTGTCAACGTTCACATTAACATAATGGATGAAATAAAGAAAAGAAGTATTGATTAAATGTAAATCTGTGGTTCGACTGTCTTTCAAGGCATTGTGCAACCTATGTGAGATATTGACCAGACTGTCAGAGAAAGTGTGATTGTGTACATATTAATGTGTGTCTATTTTATAGGGTCGTGTATTTTATTATTGTTATCACTGTGTATACAGACGTTATCATGATGAGTATTCAAGTAATGTCACATTCAGAGAACAAATTTGGATGTGTTATCCAAATTCAAAGGAAGGAAATGATTCATTCATCCAATCCTTTTTTTACATTATATCCCAAAGTTTTAGTACCCGAACTGTGAGGTTTGGATGTCATATCCAAAGTTTTGGAAAAATCCTTTCCTCTGAATTTGGGTCTCACATCTAAACCTAGGGTAATCACATCCATAATGATTACCCAATGTGATATGTACGGTTCAGGTTAGATGATGTCGAGCTTCGTTAGCAACCAAGAACCTTCCCGATTGGAATAAATAAGTTGATTTTACAAAACTAAAAGTTCATTCAGGGGTTATATGAGGAAATAGAGACATGTTTGGGAATAAATAATTTGTGAAATTTGCATTTACTTTTTCCTTTTCTCATTTATTTCGTACAATTTGTTGGATTACCTGGTAAAAAGTACGAGTGGTTTCAGAAATTTGTGTTCAGAATAGCGAAATATTTTGCTTTACCTACAAGTGTTTCATGAATAAAAAACAATCTGAATTATGTTTTTAATTAAAGGAAAACATCTCTGTTAAATAAACTATAGAATATCTGAATGGAAACAACTAGTTGTTTTTGTTTCTTATTCCATGCTGTATCAAAACTTAGTACAAAAATAACGAAATTATTGAGAGTGAAGGGGTTTTCGTGGGGAAGGTTGTATTACACCTTTGAATTGTATGAGTTAAATATCACGTTTCTTTTCAAGTTTAGTCCATTCAATTAGGTAAAAAGTTTTCGGATTCTGTAACCTAGGATTCTGGGTAGTTATATTGTCGGATCTAGGGTAACGTGTGCCATTGGAAATGGCTATGCTATGGAATAGTTTGTTGTAATATACTTACAATATTACTTGTAGCTTTGTGAATAAAGCACAAAACAATATTATGTAAACACTTTATTTTCTTAAACTATCATTGACAAAAAGAAGAAAAAAATAGTTATAAAATTAAACTCATATAATATATTCATTATGGTGCTTTCAGACCTCACACAGCTTCAAACAACTATTTATTCATAAGTACTCCTGTTGAATCAAATGTACTATTTCTTTATGTACTCTTCCCTCGTGTCAATCACCCTTGAATGGTACACACAGCGGCTAAAAGAGCATCGCTAAACATTTTTGCAAGCAGTGAAACGGCCTACTCTTGACTCGCCCTGCACAAATCGCACGTCGCGCCGCGCCGCCGTCTGCGGATAACAGTGGCTTCCAGTAACAACAACAACGCTCGCATACGTAACGCATTCTTACTGCTGCTGTTGCTCAGTGAGGCCTCCACTGCTCCTGCTGCTGTCATAAATCACCCACGCCACTTGTGCTCCCCTCGTATGAAGCGGAGGGACTGGTCATTAACGGTTTATGGACTACGCCAGCGCGGCGTGGGACTCCAGTGGACGGCGTGGAACTAGTGGACGTCAAGGGTAGAAATGGCGATGTGGGTGGGATTGTGGTGGTTGGAAGGGTACAGCGCACTTGGTAATGATTATTATCATTCACTAATATATGATTGGAGGGGTTTGGCGTTAATATCGGAGTTCTGCAGTCAGTGAGAATGAACTTGGCGACAGTATTTAGGTATCCTTGAGGAAAACCAGGAACTGCTTAAACAAGGGTAATATTGTGAAATCGATTATAGTTATGGAATTTAAATTCTTAATACATATTCCCAAAAAAAATTCGTATCATACAATTATTATATCTCTAGTTGAATTAATAAAGGTAAACACATTATAATTGTCCTGACTGTCGTTAATGTAATTTCTCTCTTTCCTTTAGCTAGCAGTCCGAAGACTGACTTCTGAGAGTGAATGTAGAATCCCCACACGCACTATTTAAGATGGATTACCCGGGATTCGAACACAGGACTTAAGGTTTCAGGATAGAACGACGCCTCCGATGGGTACTAAAGGTTCTATTACAATCCAATGGCTAGTAAAATTGCTATTAGTACTTGTGTCCGTGGTATTCCATATGAGAATACGTACACCCTGACACCTTTCTGTGAGATACGTTTTGGACCAATTATATGTAATATCTTTTGACCCCAGCTACCAGAGATGGAAGAAAATTTTATACTCTACTGACTGGTTTATTATTTATATATGCCACCTTTGGTGGTAATAGTAGATTTTTACGGTGGTTTCTGAATTTCAGCTGCCATAATTAAGAATTTGGCACTATTTTATGTTGTTTTTCCCTCAGTTACTCTATTCATGTCATTTAAAATTTAATAACAATTCATTAAATTTCATTGTATTAAATATAATATAATTAAATTATACAGAAGTGTTTATAAATCACTTTATGAATGTTTTAGAATAAAAATTCTCGTTAAAATGTACACTTAAGATACACACAATATTTTGAAGACACTTTCGTGTCCAACATTTTTCCTGTAACATTTGATTACGTATTTGAAATTCATCAAAGCGCGTAAATCAAACGAATAATATAAACTGTGTATCGCTTGTATTTTATGAGAGAAGAGTGATTCAAATATATGTTTGTTGTTTACTCACACATAACTTTTCCTCGCAATGTTTTCTATACATAATTAACTTTGTTTGTTATTGCCACAAGAGTATTTGATATGTTTACTACATTTATTGGATATTTTTGTTAGTCCTTTTTTATAAACTTTTAGTCTATATTTATGTGCACAATACTTCATAATGCATGCGTTTTTATTGAATCCTGCTATGAAAATACCTTTGGTCGCGACTGAATGTTGACCAGTAAATATAATATGCAAACACTAAATCCGAGAAAGTCAAGAAGAGTTTGTTATGACTGTTCTACAGGAAAAATTCAGGTGCAGTTTTGTAAAAAGACTGATTGCTCATTCAGGATAAATTCAGGTGCAGTTTTGTAAAAAGACTGATTCAGGATATTTTCCAGCTAGAATGTATGTTTAATAATTGTTTTTCAAACATTCCCAAAGTAAAATTGTATTCATAAACACGACAGTTATAAAAACAATGACAAATATTTATGGACGCAATTCTCAAGCTAATTAATTTTCACAAAGTTCATCAATACTTTAACTTAAAAAATAGTCCCATTTTATAGTAAATAAAATCAAAGCATTTTTTTCAGAATGTACTTTTTAATCCAAACTGACTTCTCTTACAAAAATCTAGAACCAGTCATGTTTCATGAAACTCGATTTCATACAACACCTTCTAGTATTTCGTTTTATACGAGAAGACAAAGTGATGTGATGTTAACTCAAGTATGTTGCATTTACCCATGTACTTGAGTTTTAATTTTTTTTTATTTCTTCATAGTTGTTTATCCTATATTATATTTCGTATTTCTTATGAAACTGTATCATCTTCTTTGAGACCTGATCTAAAAAACGAAATTCTTCCACCACAAGTGTCTCTGTACGTATATAACAATGGTGCTGACAAGCGCTGCTGCGCGCAACTTATTAAACCACTCATGCATAGCAACCGGAAGGGGAGGTATTTATGAAGGGATGAAGAGAGCGTCCGGGGTGGAACGTTGGGGTTGGCAGACGCGCCCTGGCGGCGTGTCAGGTATCTCCACCGACCAACCCCTCCACGTCAACCGGGTGGCCAAGACCACCCCCAGCTCCAAAGCATCCGACATAGTGAAGCCACCCCCGACGACACGGAAGGTACAAAGGCGGCTACTACCTTTGTAGATGCGGTATCACATGGCCAGTCCGGTCACCTAGCGTGCGCAGGGGATGAGGAAGGACATCGGTGTTCGACGACGAAAAATATGAAGGTGCTTCCTATTTTTAATATCCGCGTGAGAGATGATGCCTCTCGAATATAGAGTTGAGACCTCACGACATAGAGACACTTTTTTCGAAGATCTGGCAAACCCTGCTTTTTAGAACTCAACTTGTACATAATTGATTTCCTTTGTTTGAGTAAAGTGTGCTGTTTCAATAATTATACAATAACAATAATTACTGAAACAGCACACTTTACTCAAACAAAGGAAATCAATTAGTATGAAGTATTTCTAAACGATGTATTGTGATACTATTTATTTATCGGTCGCTTGAAGTTTACAATCACAAAAAATCACAAAAGAAAATAATGTCCACGAACTTGATTCTTCGGCGTTCCCAAACCGACTCGCCACATGAGCGTTCAGAATTCACCAAAACATTCAGACTAACTACTCCTAGCAACACCTCCACATGGGCCAAGTTGTTGCAAAACCCAGCTAACTGGCCCGCCTGCTAACAATAGTCTCACCTCCCATCTTCTGCATCCTGTGTAGATAAGTTTTAATACCAGCTACATTTTCCATATACAAATACTACAATAAAAAAACATCCTTCATACTAATTACAAGAAATCAACTGCATATGATTGGCAAACAAATAAAAGTCAAAAATGAATTTTAGTACTAAGTTTAATTAAAATGTCAACTGTTCCCTTGAAATGTTCCATGTACACAGTATTTTCGTCAATGGTTTAAGAATCCATAATTCCTGAAAAAAAAAAATTAATACATTATTTTTGCTTCGGATGTATGAAGTGTATGAAGATTAAATAGTTATTACATTTAAAATGCTAAAATACATTTTGTATTTGAAAATTAATTTTATGGAATGCATTGCAGTGTTTGTTCAATTTTAGAATTAAATTTATAAAAATATCCACAGTAAGAAAGCATAGGAAAATAGTGTCTAAAAAATTAGCATCAAGAGATTATCTCGCTTCAAATAATCTTACAGATGTATGAAAATAAATCAAATAAATTTCGGAAACCGTTTTCAAAATCGTTCTTCAGGGAACTTGGTTTCGAGTTATCCATTTTTGATAAAGATCTTACTACCAAGATTACCAGATTACAGATTAAACTTAAAGACAGAAATACTTTCTTGCTATGTTCATGATACCTAAACAAATTGTGGATAAAATTGTCTCTTTGTTCACTGTGACACAATGCACTGAGAGAAAAATTAATAGTGGAGCTGCATTCAAGTTTATTCGCAAAATAAAAAATTAAATCATGGGAATGTTTTTAAAGTATTAAGTAATGACCTATTTAAATATGTTTTATGTTTAACCACACCTGATTGCCAAGGAATTTACCCAGTATGGTTACAACTGAGAGCGTCTGGGAAAAATCACTTTGGTTCTTCCCTAGCTTCACATCTGACCTTACATCACCCACCTGCCCCTATACCCACTCCTACACCTACCTCATCTCCTCCTCCTCCTACCTCATCTCCTCCTCCTCTACTTCCCTATGCTCATCACAATCTCACCCTCCTATCTCCACACCCATTTCTTCTCCTGTCCTCGTTCTTTCACCTACTGCTTCCTCATCTCTCACGTCCTCATCTATTCCTCCATCCACATCTCCTGCCGCCCCCATACACAGATACGACTTGCGCTCAGGAGTACGATATGGTACTCGAAGGTGACAATCGCGTTCAGGTGCAGTGTGCGGGCTTGATCCAGAATTAGAAGCTGTACCAAAATCAAATTCCTCTCCACAATGTAACGTCGATTCCATTTCTCGTGAATCACAAACTCTTTGTGAAAATAAAATAATTATATTTCATTATAATGTGCAATCCCTTTTAAACAAATTGACAGACATTGACATTCTGGTACACGAAAATCCATTCGATTTGCTATGCTCACAGAACATTGACTTTCAACTAACAAAATACAAGATATTACTATTTCTAATTACTTAGCAAGTTCTTACTGCCGGCAAAATTTTAAAGGAAAAAATCCCCATAGAGGTACGTGTATATACGTTTGTAATGACATTTTATCTTCTCCACTGCCAGGTTACTATAACTTCTGCGTTGATAGTGTGTTCGAATTTTCTCCAGTTAATCTGACTGGCACCGATATTATTGTTTTGAGTATTTATAGATCTCCTCAATCAGATCTTGACATATTCTTTCGGAACTTCGAAATTATTTTAAAACGTATGACACGTAAATCCACTAAATCTATCGTTATATGTGGCGATTTCAACATCGATTTCCTGAGTATATCCGACTCCGCACATTCACCAATTAATCGATTCAAGAATCTTAACGTCTCCTTCAACCTTATTACTATGATAAACGACCCCTCTCGCCTCTCCGGTTTATATCAAACATTGCTTGATCAGATTATTTCAACAATGGAATCTCGTATTTCTCTTCAGTGTTTATCGCCGGATACAGCGATCACCTTGCTCAAGTATTGATTATTAATAATAAACTAAAAGCACTTAGCACTTAAAATCCTTGACAAATTTTCTAGAGTGTTTAATGACATAAATCGATCCATATTTATAAATTATTTGCGTGAGGAAACTTAGAAAGATGTTTACAATTGCCAAAACACCAACGAGAAATTAAATGTATTTTTCTCAATATTCCTCAAACATTACAACTCGAGTTTTCCCATAAAACGCAAGTTAATTAACGCAAAGAAATACAATAGATGGATCACCCAAGGAATAAGAATTTCTCAAAAATCCAAAAACACCCTTTATATTAACTTTCAAAACTATAACCAACCACCCGAATTCCATGATTATTTTCGTAAATATAGGGCTATTCTTCGAAAGGTAGTCTATGCAGCTTAAGTTATGGAAAACGACCGGCATATACTAAAATCGAACAACCGGATGAAAGCCATGTGGAATATTGTTAACAATTACACGTCAACTTCTGAAAATCGCGAAGAAAATGTTTCTTTACTAAACGATGGCAANATTACACGTCAACTTCTGAAAATCGCGAAGAAAATGTTTCTTTACTAAACGATAGCAAAACCTTATCAAATCCACGGGACATCGCAAATTTGTTTAATTATTACTTCTCAGAAGTACGAAAAATAACGAACTCAGTATCTCAAAATCAAAGTCCTCTAATTATATCCACCCATGTACCCAATTCTATGTTCACTTCCAAAACTAACGCCAGTGAAGTCATGAGAATCATCAGTTCCTCAAACAAACACATACTCAATTTTTTTTCGAAAATGGGTCTTTCCTAACATATTTAAGAGAGCTAAAGTGAAACCTTTACACAAGAAAGGAAACCAACTTAATATTGGAAATTACCGACTAATATCTCTATTAACCACTTTCTCAAAAATTCTAAAAAAATGTTCTATAAGCGTCTTCTAGATTTTTTATTAAAAAATAACATTTGCTCTGACGATCAAGACGGTTTTAGGAAATCCTTCTTCAACTATCGGCCCTGTACTCTTTTTATTGTATGTGAACGACATATCATTTACATTAGATTGTAAAATGGTTCTTTTTGCTGATGACACTAATTTACTATGTCAACATGCCACCGCTCAAAATGTTTTGTCTAACCTTTCGGCTTGGTTCCATGCAAATCGTCTCATTGTTAAAACTGACAAAACAGTGTCTGTCATTTCCCAATACTATCACAAAATATTTATCCCAAGTTTCTCTTTCTGTAAACGGAAACCAATTAAAAACTGTAACGTATACACAACTCTTAGGTCTACATATTCAAGATGACCTCAAACGGAATTGTCACGTTGACAATCCTAGTTCCCAATTAAGCAAATTGTGTTACGCATTCCGAATCTTAGTTAACGTATTTGGTCCACGTACATCCCGTTGTCTATATTTTGAAAACGTTTACTCCCATTTACGTTACGGCATTACCTCCTGGGGCAATTCCGGTCAGAGCATTCAAACTTTCAGAATTTAGAAAAGGATAGTTCGGATAATTCGTAAATATCTCCCCCGAAACTCTTGTAAATCGTTACACTTTTTTGAACTAATCTATAATGCAAATGTATTATAAACTTCCCAAAATTATTTTAAACAATCAAGGAAAAAAATATTCTATCTGTGTAAATTTATTTCCAGAAATTTCGTCGGGAATTGCCTTAACGTGTGTGAGAATATCCATTGAGAGTATTGGATTAAAAAGCGATGTGACCATTGCCATATAAGATAAATTAAGTCATATATTAATATGATAAAATACACATTATAAATTTAGTTTATTATAGTAAATACACATTTAAAACAATAGACAAGTTTAAATTTTTATTTCAACTAATCTGTTGTGAAGGAAGATGTCGAACCTCCACAACAAAAATGAGAATTTAATGTGAATGACGACCTTATCCTGAAAGACAAGGGTTTGGTGCTTTACGAAAGATAAATGAGAATAGTATAAAGAAATTATTTCGGGGATCCATGTGAACTCTGGGTAAATATTTAGTTTCTACTTAGCACACACTTGGTAAAACATATCAAGACTCTAAAAAAACGAAACATACCTTTTTTGCACCTCAAGTGCACCTAAACTTTTTTCTAGATTTGCGTTTCAGTGTAGAACATTTTAAGGATATCTCCACACAAAACACTATCGGAGAACTACAAATACCCATCAACCATAATACCACAAGTTCCCTTAAGTGTTCGAAAGAAAGTGGTTTCACAGGTATGGGCGGTATTCCAGTTTCTAGATTATTCAATTTTCCAGACGGACTGAACTGCTTCATAGCAATTAAGTCTCTTTCTTCAAGTTTATTCATAATTCCAGCTTCCACCGCGCGTTGAATAAGGGAACTAACAAATTCCGCTTTCTTCCAGTTTTTCCTCACAGGGAACGAAAAGTAAGCTGGAGCCAAGACACACTCACGAACTCTGTGAAGCAGTACGTACCCTTCCTGGCCCGGGTTTTTCTCCGTTTTTCCTTCGGGTAGAGGCGGATTTCTTATACAGGTTCTCTAGACTTTGTCTAGGGGCGTGTTTATTGTAACAATAAATCGTGAATTTTGTGTTTTTCCAACTCTTATGATTCTTAATTACTGTATTCAGAAATACTATATTCAGAATAACATGTACATGTAAATCTACAAACATATTTGCGTTAAATTACAAACATATTGACTTTCTATTAGTATTATAACTCGCAGCTAACTTTTTATCTTATCTGGGAACTTTTGCTGAAATTTTTGAATCCGCCTCTGCCTTAGGGCCCTTGATCGGAATTGATGGGATGTTCCCTTGCTTGCTTCCGGAGAGTAAATTAGTTTATTGTCCTGCACGTGGTCATACGCAGTCTGTAGTGTTTTTTGACAATACATTTATTATTATCATCCTTTGACGCCCCAGGTAAACGCTCTGCCCAATCCAATCCAAAGTTAGATGCAAGGATTGCAGCATCTCTAGAGGATGTCGCATGTTCTATCCAAGTATCTGATACGTCGAGTTTGCTAAATAATTTCGGAAATGAATCTTTTCTTTTCTCAACGAAATTGTAAGGACCATAATGAGTATATACAACTTTCACTGTTGATATAACTGTATTTAAAGAATCTATTTCATCATCCAATCCTGGAACGATGAGAAGACCTGTAAAACATCCGGCAAACGTGTTTGCAATCGTGAAAGAAAACAAACTTAACCAAATCATAAGAATCCGTTGACGGTCATCAAATGTACCCGTGATAAAGGTTTGCATCACGTTTAAAATACTTCGTTCGAGATTCACACGATAAGACACTTTCAGAACAGCAACAAACAAAATTAAAGTTAATCCAGTTGCGATTAATATGGATGATGGAAGAGTCATCAGAATGTTTGATTGACGGAACGGCGCTCTTTTGATTAACAAGCAAAGGTTGTCGTGATAATGGGGATATAAACAATCGATGTATTTATTTTCTCCCAAATCTTGATACGTAGCTTCACCATATAAATCATATTTTCCTTCCATCATTTCTTTTAATCCTTCTTCAAAAATCCTCGTACTATTCGTCTCTGGCACAACTTGATGTACATTCTCGCAACCAATTCCTAAATGGGATGCGATGATGTATAGAACTTCCGCATGTCTGCCAAATCGAGTCCATTTCGGTTTACAAACGCTTTGAGAGTAGTACCCATATTGAGGCATGCCAAATATAATTGTGTCGTCCCTATTATTCTGATTGTTGGTTATATTTCGTTTCACCAAAGATAATAGAGGATGATCGTATGCTCCAACCTCTAGTACAACAAATACTATGAAAATAAGATAGTATATTGTATTGTCCATAATGAAATCAATTTGACTTCTCAACTTGTTCATTACAAGTGGAGCAAAGAAGTGAGACTAATTTACCTTAATTGTATACAGTAATTTATAACCATGAAGTGCGCCTACAAAATATTAAGACAGCCAATCAACTATATTAAGCTTTTTGCTTGGACAAAACAGAGATTGTCCTTTCAGTCGTGTAACAGTAAGAAGTGAAGATGTGAGAAACATTCAATCGATTTTCTAATGGATTAGTACATAGGTTATATAGGATGGCAAAAAACTCAATTCATGATATATTGAATATTTGCTCATGTTATCATAATAAGCAAATATAATACTAATGATAATAATAATATATTTATTTATTTAAAATATATATTATATTATATAAAATATTTATTTATTTAAAATAATCTTTCTGACGATCAACACGGCTTTAGGAAATTCTTTTCCACTACAAGCGCCATATTTTCTTTCTTAAATAATGTTACCACATCTCTTGACCATGGAAAAAAACCTCAGGGTGTTTTTCTTGACTTATCCAAAACATTCGATGTCATCGATCACGAAATTTCTCCTTTTCAAATTGCATTCTTTAGGCATTCGTGGACTTCTAGATCAATGGTTAACTTCTTATTTACAAGATAGATATCAACAGGTCGAAATATCTTATACTTAAAATAAAATACTTCAGCGTTGTCTTTCAGAAACAATACTACTTAACTGCGGAGTACCCCAAAATTCAATTGTCGACCCTGTACTCTTTTTATTGTATGTGAACGACATGTTATCCTCCTCATCAGATGGCAAAATGATTCTTTTTGCTGTTGACACTAATTTACTATGTAAACACGCCAACACTCAAAAAGATTTGTCTAACCATTCGGCTTGGTTCCATGCAAATCGTCTCATTGTAAAAACTGACAAAACAGTGTCTGTCATTTCCCAATACTATCACAAAATCCCAAACTCTTAGGTCTACATATTCAAGATGACCTCAAATGGAATTGTCACGTTGGCAATCCTAATTCCCAATTAAACAAACACTGTTACGCATTCCGAATCTCAATTACCGTATTTAGTCCACGTATTTCCCGTTACGTATATTTTGCAAACGTTTACTCCCATTTACGTTACGGCATTACCTCCTGGAGCAATTCCGGTCAGAGCATTCAAACTTTCAGAATTTAGAAGAGGATAGTTCGGATAATTCGTAAATATCTCCCCCGAAACTCTTGTAAATTTTTATTCAAGGAATTAAATATCTTAACACTTCCCTGCATTTATATTTATGAAACAGTCGTGTTTCTTAAGACCGAATTACTGAAGTGCCACCCTTGCTTCATACGAAAGTCTCGTTCACGAACACAATACTCGCAAGAGTAATAATATTCATCGGCCTAGAGTGTCAACCACTCTTTTCCAAAAAGGACCTTATCATTCGGAAATTGTTCTATATAATTCCCTGCCCAAGAATATAAAAGATATTATGAAATTGAATCTCTTCAAATCCGCGGTTAAAAACTATCTCCTGCACCAGTGCTTCTACACTGTAAAAGAATTTATTGATTTTGATAAAAGTTAAATCCGTTTTGTACTTTATCACGCCATTGCTGTAGCACTTTTTAAATAACTTATAACAATTTCAAAATCTATTTTCTTGCATGATTGTGTTG
>NNCF01126194.1:368552-401270 GCA_002313205.1 Laupala kohalensis
ACTCGCAGCTAACTTTTTATCTTATCTAGGAATTTTTGCTGAATTTTTTGAATCCGCCTCTGCCTTAGGGCCCTTGATCGGAATTGATGGGATGGTCCCTTGCTTGCTTCCGGAGAGTAAATTAGTTTTTTTTCCTCTACGTGGTCATACGCAGTTTGTACTGTTTTTTGACAATAAATTTATTCCATTTATTGTATTCCACGTGGTCATACGCAGTTTGTATTGTATTTTTGACAATTTGTTTATTTATATTTCCTTATATTCCAATAATATTCGATCGCTTCAATAAAACGTAATTTTTTCAAATTATACATTGCATAATCAATATGGAACTCACATTTAATATTATATTAGCTCGATTATTATAATATATTTGGTAAATCGAAAACAGTTAATATTCAACACTTTTTTTTCTATAAATAACACCCAATATTTAAATTATGAGCATTAATAATCAAAAAAATAATGAAGAAGAAATTTGCAGGAGATTTATTTTAATGATTTTGCTTTTGTAAGTTCATTTTCTGTGGAGGTAAAATACTAATTGTGAAGTTAATTGACTGCATTAGAAGTTAATATGATCTTTCCCATTGTTTCATAATCGTACTTTCAGTTTTATTTTTCGTTCTCTGCTTCGATCGTCAACTGTCACCGTTGAAGTGAACATCGCCAATACTGTTATCCTCCCACCATCTCTCTCCTCTCTCTCTATTGTGTCGCCTTCCGCCACCCGCGACTCTTTTAGAAGGCGCCACCTGCGTCGCACCCGCCCACAACCAAAAGCCACTTCTTTCTTCGCGGCCGTCGTCTCATCACGCGGCGGCGAAGCGACAGCTTTTCTCGGGCGTCTCAACCACCCCCAGCTGCCCTTGTCCTCGCTACAACCCCTCTGCGTCACTCGACAAAGTGTGGACTGCGGTGGGAGAGCCTTCAAAGAAGAAGAACCCAGGTGGGCGCTCATAATGTAACCATTCGCGTAGCAATTTGTAGGAAGAAGGCGTGTGTCTCCTGCGAGGTGGTCTCAGACAGCTGAGGAAGAGAGTTTTCTAAGATGTTTGCTCGAATGTCAGCATAATAGGATGTGTGAAAATGCACTTTAAGGGTATGGTGAGGTAGGCATACCAATTAATATTTTATAACAGAAGAAATGAAGAAGAAAAATCTATTTCATAAAAATTTCATAATTTGGGGGCATAATGTAGATTAGGGAGTATTTAAGGATTGACAACAGCGAAATGTTTGTTCTTACTCTACTGGAGTGGTGGGTTTTCCAGCTTGACAGACACCATACTAATATCAATCATTACTCCCTTTAACAACCCTATTGAAACATACCTAAGAAACAATACCGCGCAAGGTTAATTAAGACATTTCATAAAGAATTGAATTCCATTATATCACTTCAAGTTGATGGATATACAGTAGATGTATACAATACTCGAAGTACGTGTATAGGCCTAGGTAGCTTACTAACATATCGGTAAAATTCTAACCATCCTCAGAGTTTGAATAGTAAGTTAAGCAGAAGGTAGTAATTTTAAATGAATACTCTCTTGAGGGTTTGAACAGGATCAAACGTGCAGAAAAATAACTTGCCAACGTTTCAGATATTGTATACATTCTTATGGTTTGTTGTATGTTTTCGTACCTCCATCCACAGGCACTCATTCACATTAAAACCTCCGTCCACTTTTCCTGCACAACAGGCACATCAAATTAATCCTTTGTTACATGTCGATGGAGTAGGATGTGCTTGTTATGCATGAATACTTGATACAGGTTTAAACCTGGGTGGAGGTAAAGTGTGCGTGTTTGTCGATGAAGGATTAAAAATATGTGACAAATTCTAAGAAAATATACGAAACGAGTTATTTGTTTGTACGTTTGATCCAGTTCACATCCTCAAGAGAATATTAATTTAATATTAAGTGGGCAAGGATTGTATATCTCAGTTATTTAATTGTACATATTTCATCCCTGCAGATGAAGACGCAGAACTTTGCATATCAATTCATTATTCAGTCGATTCAAATACTCACATAAAATACTTAGGTATACATTTGGACACAAAATTAACCTGGAAAGCACATATAAATGCTATTGCGTTAACGCTTAAGAAAAAACTATATAAATTATACCCATTATTAAATCGAAACTCATCTCTGAGCACAGACACGGCATTACCCATATTCAAAGCCATCATACGACCTTCTATGACAAACTCGTATGCCTGTCCAATATGTGGAGGGGCAGCAGAAACATCTTTCAAGAAACTACAAGTCATCAAAAACAAAACCTTAAGATGTGCACTGAAGGTCCCTTGGTTCGTATCCAATGAACAAATCCATACAGAATTAAACATTAAACCGTTGAGAGAACACATTAGTAAATTAGCATTAACATTCTACTCCAGTCTTTCGAACTCTCCTCAGTTCTATACATTTAATTTAGGAAAGTCCTTAAGAATAAATAGTAGGATAAAATTCCGATATCCCAAAGACACTGTCAAATCACCCTAAATTTAAAAAAATAAAAAATAAAAAACATTACACTCAATAAGTTAAGCTTTCGCAAAAATTAGAGATTATAGTTTAAATTAGTTATAAAGATTATCTGGAGGTCTCTCATTAGATTTCCTCACACTAATACCCTTACTTTCTCGTGTATACTTGTAAATAGTAATTTTAAAGTGTAATTTAAATGTGTTTTTAAAATGTATTTTGTTGTGTAAATGTATACATTATGTATTTCAAAAAACATTGTAAAGCAGATCACTGCTGATCCTAGTTAATAATTTTTTATAAATTCATTATTTTACTCGACGGCGTACTACTTCCATCTCCAAGACGCTTACGTCTTGTTGAAAAGAGAGTGGAGGCAAAGGTAGCGAGATAAGAGATTCGGTGACAGCTTGTCTTCTCACTTCGAAACAACGTGTTGCACCCAGTCAGACTCATCAGTGTCCGCCTGTTTACCTTCTCTGAGAAAGCGTCGCGAATATGTTATTCCAGGTTTAACCAATCCGCGAGGATTTTCTGCTCGATGAAATTCACAGCTGCCCGTCACAAAATGGAAGGTCGGGAGACGGAGGGAGTGAAAGAAGAGAGACCGTTCGCAGCGGTTTCTTCTCGCCGAGGGACGTACTTTGTACTGAAACGTTTATCGAAAACAGATACTTCGTCGGTGGCTTTGTCATGAGGCACCGCGAGAGATCGCTAAGATTACAGACTTCTCTCATTTGTTGCTCCTTTGTGGTTTAATCTTTCTTACTTCTGGACGAAATTTCAAAGAAAAATATTTTTCGTGTTCTCAAGTGTACGAACAATTCTGCGTTCAGGGGTTTACTCTTTACGGTCATGTCATGTATACGGATTCAAGTGAACCAGATGTGTCTATCGATATTGGAACATGTGATTAAAATCAAAGCACAGAGATTTTTAATTTGGATTTAATTACTTCACTCTACATTCACTTTTGTTTCCCTTTGATTGCAAATATATTTCCATCAATAGAAGACATTTCTCACAATGGAGGATTGAATGAAAAAATAAATAATAAACGGTTTTAAAAATACATTTTATATAAACTATTTTGCAAAATATTAAATTCAACATTCTAAGGATTTGTGTTCCTCCACAACCAATAAATCTTGTTTCAATACTTTAACTAATTAACATTAATGACAATTATTTTTCTCTTCTATTATTTAATGGTTTCAACTGCATGATGGGATTTTTTATCTCTAAAATGAGTTATTCTGTTTTACTTTCATACCACATTGTTTTGGAAAACTAGTTAATATTCAACACTCTGAATGGATATTTATGTATATGTAATGTCTGGATCCAGAAGGGAATAAACTGCTGCATAATTATTTTCAAAGTGAACATTTAAAGTAAATCTGTTTGTGAATATTTATAACACAATAAGAATTTAGTAATAAGTTCAATTTATTAATTTAGTCCACCATGGACGATATAAAGCATTCCATATTTATTCGCAGTTTCATAATCGGAACTTCATTTGTTCGAGTATGTAAGACAGTCTTACTAACGGACTAGTACAGTAGAACATCTCTCCGGTACAGTAGACACCCTGGCCGGTTACCCGTTTGGCTGGATAATTCGAGGTTCCCGTGGAAAATCTATTTTCGTTCAAAAATATCCTACAATTTCGTCAGTTTCTCCAGAATAAACAAGAAAATGTGGCGTCAGCAAGTAGACTGCGTCCGCCTCCTTAAGAGATATTTTGATATAGACAATTTTGTGTGTGAAAGATATCAATAAATAAATTTTAAAAAGGAAATGAGACTTCATTACAAGGTTTTTTTGTTGTACTGTATTACCATGCATATTATATATATATATATATATATNCAACATATCGCACCTTCGGAGAAAGAATAACGTGAGTAAAAGTTATTCTGAAAATGGTTTATTTACACAATATATCTAAATCTCAACTCTAAAAATCCAAAATTGTATATTTTCCCTCTTGTATTTGATGTGAGCTATTTCTTTGTAGCTATACCCCCATGCTCCACTTCTCTGGTGCTACAACGTCAAATGCATCAGTGAAGTTGGGTTATTCTACAGAAATATATGTCTGAAACACTATCCAGTTAGGTTTAGAGTTTTTTCTTTTTTTTTTTTGCTAGCACAGAATATTGATACAAATGAATTAGGTCATTTAACATAATGAGATTCAATGTGCATGAAAAAAAATAATTAATTAACGACTGTTTCTTCATTTGTTTGTCATTTTTTTTAAATCACGCCTGTCAAGGTAATGATGGTCTTACAGGAGCGGTTGACTTGTGGGTTCCCGCCGAAACCAATGTAACTGAATGATTGTTCAATAACATCAGTTGTTTTCTGTACACACATTTGATCTGTTGAAAACCCATGGACCTCACTCCTTTTTGTGCCGCAAATTTCCCCATTTCCGTCGAATCACCGACACATATTTTCAGCTGTGTTTAGATATGAATCTAATGAAATAAATGTGACATGTAGTTATTTAATCTATTACTCCATCAACAGCATCAATGGCATAAAATGTATCAAGAACAGAATCTTTTATTACGTTCTCACATCGTTTCATGAATTTGCGTCAATCTTATTCAAAAGTTGGAATATTATATCGGACAAGCAAATGTTATGATCGCATCACGGAATCCGCGACAACTCCGACGTAGCCCTCGCGGCAGCGTGGTCATTCGTATCCCTTGACGACGTCACCCAACATGCCACTGTTCCCAGAGGAATCGAATGGTGGACTCCCACTCAGACACAACAATTACATAACCCTAATTGGGATTGATTCGGAATCACCCCTTCGTTCCCGAAGGGTGATCCATCGGGAAATCAGCTGGTACACAAGACACCGCTCACACAGCGGCCATGGGGGTACGTTGAATCCTGTCAGTCAGCTACGACAGCAACGCCTTAACCTCTGGGACCCCTTAGTCTTCTCTAGGGACGACCGGATAATTGATCCATTCTCTAAATTCGGTATACTTTTTTGTTTCAATCTACATGTGATGTTCTAGTTTAGTTTGAGGGACGTGATCAACGCTTTTATAAAATAACATTATAATCTTACTAACATACAAAAATAAGATTTTCTTCGTGTATTTGATGCCTAAGATCTTGAGAACTAAATAGTTTTTTTTTCCTTTATGATGCAAAATAATTCAGTTTAATATATGAGTTGGATAACAGTGTGATAAATTGTTGCGGAAAATTTGCATCATGTTAATGATGTTGAAGAGAACTCTTGGAGTAACTTCAGAAATGACAGTCGTTATGTCTCGATGTGTCTTCTAAGAGAGTACCCCTAATTATGTGAAAACGTCTTGAATAGTCCATAAGCTATTTTCAGTTTATTCTCTACATTCGCAAATAAAAATTCACGAGTTTCTCGGCAAAAACGAATACCTATTGCACATTTGTAAAACGATTGCTTCCAAGAAACAAATGGAAAGCGTATTCCTAAGATAAGTCAGTTTTTCACAACAAATTTCCTTTTATTGTTTTACATTTTGTGTAATTTTAACAGGGCCATTAGTGGTTTGTTAGCAAACAGGAGTCGATAAACGCTGTTGAGTGAGGAATTAAGGAAGTTTGTATGGTACATGTCTGAGACGAAAATGTTTTGCATTTCCATTGGATTTTCTTGAAGTATAAAAATATTAATACTATTCTCTTTACTGTTCTAAAGATACCCAAAAAATTAATTACACTTATATTACATAACTATTTTTTTTTCAGATTTCTTTATTACTTGGTAATGACTCTACTACTTATAGTTACTTATATGTGCTATTAACCTTCAATAAACCATGTCCTTATCTCTTTTCTCAAAACCAGATTAATTACAATTTATATTTCAACCGTCGAAATCACAAAAAAATACTGTTGGATAAAACTTTACTTTTCGAAATATACGTTGCGTAAATAGTATCGGCTGATTTGGAGATACAGAACTGTGGGATTCGCGGAACAATGCCGCAGGGAGTAAAGGGTAACACATCACCTGCTCCCACCGCTGGGTAGCGATCTGCGATGGATTTGTCAGCTCGCCACGTATACACGCTCCCTAGCGCCCTCTCGCCTGCAATTATCGGAAGAGGTGTATGTCCATCTAACAGTCACGAGACAATTCTGACCCCTCGTCATTGGGATATATTTTCCTATTACATGTGTCCAAAATTGTGGGCGACAAAACAGTTTTATATATTAATATAAAAACTGTAAAAATATAAATAGATGTAACTAATTGTAGTAACACTTTACATGGTAAAAAGTTTGTAACGACAAGATATTTGAGGTTACATTAGAGGAACAAACATGTTCGGAGCGCCAGACTTCAAATTAGAAACAAAGATTAAAATTTTTATAGTAATAACTTATTATTTGTAATTTACCCGGCACAACACCATTTGGAAGCAAATAGATTCTCATGATATTTTATCACATGATTTTCAATTTTCAAACTAAAACACTATTCTCGCGTTCAGCTTATCCAATCTTAATAATTAATATTCAATTAAATTATTTTTTTTAATTAAATGATTCTCAACTACGATACGGTACGTTTTCACTTTGTCGGAACAGGAGAAAAATTATTTCATTCAAAGACATTATTTTATCATTAATGTTGTTGTCAATAACTAAACACTGAGGGGTAAAACATTGTTTTGTTATTATTAATATTACAGAAAGAATACAAACAAATACTTGAGTAATTCACTTTTCGTAAAAAACCCAATTGTCCAGTCGGATTCCTTGTTACGTGACATTAGCAATTATAAAATGCTTTGACTTGTCGTAGAAATCGGAAATTCATTTAATCAAGTATAGTCGATAAATCGATGGAGGAGCACTTTCTATTTTTACTCTCAATAATCGCTTACGTCGTTTCGCATCGATTCAACGTCGCAATGCCGTTATGCATAAACAACTCGCACTTCTACCATCGTGGTGCGTTGTCACTGTCCATCTACTTAAATAGGTGCTGAGCACCCGGTCAGACCACGTTTCCTACTTGTTCAGCCACGCCGCTTGATGCTTAGATGTTTGCTTATGGATCTGTTATTAAGGAAAATAAGCGGTTGACTGATTATATCGTGAGCCAACCTGTCAGACTAATGAAAGATAATCGATCCTTGATTATTTCATAGGCAAAAAGTATAATGTTTTCGTCGATTTATGTAGGTATTTTTCAAATTCGTTAATGCATGCTTGAAGGTGATTTTGTTGTCATCGGACTTCTATCATGTTGAAACAGATTTGCACTAGTGCTACATTTCGTGACTTCGATTTCAGAGTACTTTGTCTTGCATGACTTAGACAATTAAATCAAAATTACCGAATAGTTTCTTAACATTAATCTGTAAGTAAAGAATCTCTGGCAGTATACATATCATAATATATTATTTTACTGATTTCTGGTATTTAAACATAAGAAAGTTATTACCTATTCACCAATGATTGTTAATGTAATTGTTTCTGTCTTATTTAGTTTAAAATTATCTTTAATTTAAACAGAAAGGATAAGGTTATACTATATCAAGAAAGGAAAATTATTCAACAAATAGTTTAAGATAAAACTTTCCATGCATAAAATTTTATGATTATTTTTTCAAAAACAAAGAAAAAACTATAATTCATTTCTATAGAAAAATGGAAGATATTACGAAATGTGGCTTCCGAAATTATACAATATTATTATTGTTTGAAGTTGCACATGTCATGAATTGACGTTTTTAGTGATTACATACACATTGTGAGTTAATTCATCGCGTCAAGATAATGAAAGTAACAGAGAATTCAAATTTACTTTTAATAAAAACACAAGTGGAATGTTATTAATAAAATTTTCATGTGTTCTTTCAAATTAAAATAATTTAAAGTCAACTTTCAGGATAGCAAATATAAACTGTAAAAAGTAAAATTAAAAAATATACTTTCATAAAATTTTTCATTTTCTGTTTATTGATTTATTGTTGAAAAGCAAAAATCACAATTGTACACGTGGTTAATAATATCATTGCTTCACTCAATTTCAAGATTAATTTGGCAAAACATTGTAGCTCACAAAATATTCAATTTTTTTGAAAAAATACATTTCCTTTTCTTTATTATTTTCGTAATGATTTTTACAATAAATATTTTCAAATTATTTCGCTATTTCGGATTAACTAGTTTGTACTGAGTCTTCATTGGTGCATACATTTTTTTTCAACCAGTCTATTATGTTCAGCACGATCACACATCGATATAAAAAACAACAATCTACTTGTTTTACCTGTTTATTAAAATAAAAGTTTATTATTATAAAAGTTTTATTTATAGATAGAAAGCTAAAAATTAACAACATAAGTCATTTTCATGAAATATTACCTTACCTCTTTTCCTTATGCTCATGGCATCCAAAAATTATTTTATTTCTCTGTAGGTAAATTGTGTAAATTTGTGTAAAATTTTGTAAATTCCCACGTAATAAACGTACATCAAAGCAGGTACAACTATCACGATACACTTCGTACATGTTCAGGTTATTTTTATTCAAATATTAGACCCACGAGAATTAAATTTTGTTACACGAGTTTATAGATATTAGTTTATTATTTTATAAAGAATTAGGACATTCAGAAACAGTCGCCTGATATTATAGTACCTGAGGTGGACCTAAGTTATCAATTGTTGCATTTTCTATATTATTTATACCAGTTACACCCTTCCACTTCAGAACTAATACATGTACAGTCCTTGCAGCAAAAGAAAAGGAATGAGGGAGGATTCTAGAAACCGCGAGGAAGACAAGGAACCAATGCTACTGATGCGACATTGCCGACTTGGGCGTGAGCGTTTTACCATTACTAGCGTGGTGGTTTTACTCGTGTCAGCATAATCTTAGTAAGTTTACGTTCAGATGCCGCCTGCATCAGTCGATTCGTAGAACCCGCAGTAATTGATATGCCAACTGTGATAGACAGATGGCTCTAGCTTTCCAACGGTTTAGAGCAGTCTATTTGTGGGTGCCATGGCATGCCGTCTGGAATAGGCTAGACAACCCCTTATAGCAGACGCATGACAACACCCCGCTTTCGCTCCATTGGTTACATCTCATTACTTTTCTTTCTCCTTGAGGACTATAATCGAGCCGTGCTCCCATCGGTGGTGATGGAGGTGGTAGAGTCCAGGGCGGCGATGGAGGCGGAGTCGTTGGTGACGGCGGTGGCGCCGGCAGGAGCAGCGGAACGCGTGATAATTACAAAAGCCAACAGCAATTACTGCCGACCGCAGTGTTGCAGAGCTTCCACCAAAAGGAAGAGTGTCTTCCCGTCCAACCAGAATCGGGGAGCGGGTTTTATAGAGACAGGTACAACGGCGTGGCCTATACGCCAGCGCTACTGGATGTGTTGAATTTACGTGCCTCGTAAGCGGAGTTGAATGGACCCAACAGCCCAATTTCACTCCGACCTAATTCATTCACCCAAATCATGTGGTTTGGTGGATGATCGGATCCTCGTTTCATCATAACATAAAACGAGTAATGAAATAAACAACAAAATTATGAAAGAAAATATATAATGAATAAATCAATTTTTTGAAACACATGGCTTCGAAGACGATTGTTTCTGGCGTATTTCGAGTGGCAGGAAGTACACAATTCTATTATAATATTATTTCAAGATTACCAATATTTGAAAAAGTTGCTTATTACTGGAATGTTCCCAATTCACAAATTTCATACTTGATTGTACGTTTCGTCATGAACAATACATTTATACATAGATATGAATAAAGTTTTTTAATTTATGACTGACTAAGCCTAGTATTTATTTGTCACGAATTACATGAAGTTTTAGTTAACCATAGATGTTTCATTTTGAATAAAATATCTACTTTTCGTAATTCTCAAAATTTTCTTAGTTTCATATAAGTGATTTGTATTCCTTTTGTTTTCACAATTATAATAATTATTTCTCAAATTTTGGTAACCGAAAATGCGTAATTTACCTTTTTAAGTTTATGAATACAACTGAAACCACGTATTCATTATACACTTCTTTACGTCTCCAATATTATCAAGACAAACCCAATATGAATTGTTGCAGTAATATTTTAAAAACGTGCAGTAATATTTAATAGAAGTGACGGTAATTTCCGCCTTGTATTTGGACAATGAATGATAATTTGTATTACCTCAAATTAAGTGAAATAATAGTTGACTAGTTTTAATACCTATTTTGATATTTGAAATATAGCATGAAGCATGGCAAAAGAGGTGTCTAATTGGAAAAAGACATGAACATGTGACAAAATACAGAAGTTTTACGGGAAAAGTGTATTTGTGTCAATTATACAAGTATTATTAATACTTAGAGTAGTGTGAATGTTTTAGTTGATTCCTACGTCATAAATACTAAATTTAATTATCACAATAGCATACTTTTAACATTGTTCTTGTTCCAATTCTCCATTTAAATTTTAATGGTACTTTGATGCATTAGAGTAAAAATGCACTTTGTGAAAATCACCGTCATTTTAAAATAAAACAGAAGCACGACCGGTACTTTTCCACTTTTCATCAAAAGACCTTCATTCAACTCTCGCGCTGATTGAAATTCAATTACACACTCTTTAATATAATGTACTCCCCCTCAGTCTTTTCATCTTTTTTTTTCAATTTGAACTACCAAATTGTTCCAATGAGCCATTTGGATTCGTGGCTTACAAACGGGTCAAGTCCGATACTCCACATTGTACACGGTTTAATTCGTGAGTCGTAAAACCACAATTCGAAGTGTGGGCTGCTCAAACACTCAGCAGCGAGTAGTTTCTGCTGTTCCCGAGAGGTAGCAACAGCTGTACCGTAGCAGATCTCACCGCTTTTACCTTGAGGACGACCGTTGTACGAGCAGGAGGCGATGGAGGAAGAGGAGACGGCAGTAGCAGCTAAGGCGATTCCAGTTCTACCTGCGGCTTTCACGGAGAAGAGACTGGATGTTTCGACAACAGAGTGCGCCAAGGGTACAAAACCAGTTTCAAACTCTTTACACGTAATCACAAATTTCTTTCGTGATTCTTTCATTTACGGACAATGAAAAATATAAGGTCAGATCAACATTAAAAATCCTTTCCTGAGTGGTCATTGAAGAAAGAGGAACTGGCGAATCAACAAATGAAAATCAGCCACAAAGAAATAATCGAGGGCACCAAACAAAGAAAGACCAGTCAATAACATTTATACATTTATTGTCAAAAAAGCGGTAACAAACTGCGTATGACCACGTGGAGGGCAATAAACTAATTTGCTCTTCGGAAGCAAGCAAGGGACCATCCCATCAATTCCGATCAAGGGCACGATAAAAATAGTTCGGTACGTGTTGTAGAATTAAAATAATACCAACAAAATTGTACTTAATAAAACACAAAAATATTTCAGAATACGTATTATTATTAAACTATAGATTATTTATAAAGTATGGTTTATAAATCGTAAGTATTAAACAACACACAATTCGAGATTTGTTATTTAAATAGATGCCGTCCCTAGGCAAGAGCCAAGCGAGTCTGTACGAAAAATTCGCCTCTACCCGAAGGAAAACTGGAGAAAAATCTGAGCCAAGATGGAATTCAATACTTTTATTTAATGCCTTTAAATTTATAAAAAAAATTATCAATCTTTATAAGTATTATAATTCACAAATATAAAATATTATTAATTCACAAATATTATTAATTCACAAATATTATTAATTCACAAATATTATTAATTCACAAATATTATTAATTCACAAATATTATTAATTCACAAATATTATTAATTCACAAATATTATTAATTCACAAATATTATTAATTCACAAATATTATTAATTCACAAATATTATTAATTCACAAATATTATTAATTCACAAATATTATTAATTCACAAATATTATTAATTCACAAATATTATTAATTCACAAATATTATTAATTCACAAATATTATTAATTCACAAATATTATTAATTCACAAATATTATTAATTCACAAATATTATTAATTCACAAATATTATTAATTCACAAATATTATTAATTCACAAATATTATTAATTCACAAATATTATTAATTCACAAATATTATTAATTCACAAATATTATTAATTCACAAATATTATTAATTCACAAATATTATTAATTCACAAATATTATTAATTCACAAATATTATTAATTCACAAATATTATTAATTCACAAATATTATTAATTCACAAATATTATTAATTCACAAATATTAAATCAGCAACGAAGTAACGGCTGAGAATATCAAACAAAAATAGATCAGCCCCCAATACAAGTCAGTGGATTTACTTCTGTTCCAGAAAAGTTTGATGCGTAGATTCGTGGATGAAACAGTAAAATCTAATATTCTAAAATATACTAATCTTACTTCTGATCTCTGTTGTAAGTGTTCTCGCTAAATGTTTCAAGAATTCTCATCTTACCAAGGAAATTGTATTGGGATCATGAACCATAATTAAGATTATTTTAATTCGAACATGATTATTTATAGGACTGTGTACATGCTACTGAGAGATAGGTTTTCGATACATTAGGAAATATCACATGCAGTTTTTGGTACCATTGCATATATGAATAGGGATCCACTGTGATGCAAGACATTGAAGTATTCACTTTTAAAGTACTTAGAAAAATATCTAAGAGGACATAGTTCTACTTTAATAACTTTCGTGGGATATAGTAATGACAGTAAACACACTACCAATATACAACAGAGGTATGTCGATTGCATATTTATATCACTCGAAAATTAATTATCAAATTTGATTAAAGACATAAGGCAGTTATTTTCAATTACTCAAATCCAGGTTATGTTAAAATTAATTGCTCATACATATGTTTATTATTAATAGAATTCATTTCAAAATTTTGAATGACAATTTTTCTGTTACATACTTTTGATTTCAAATCTACACACGTATTAGATACGTTATATTCAATTATAAATAAATAAACTTTGTAGTGAAAAACGTAGTTGCAGGTATGACGTCGTGGGGGATAATAAACTAAGTTACTCTGACTCTTAAATAAACTAAGTTATTGTACGTTTTTATGCTTGGCGCATGTTATAATGTAATAACATAGAAACAAAGAATTCATTAACAAATCCAAAGGAAAAATCAAAGGAAAAATTAAATAAGAGCATTACAACTCTTCAAACAATTAATTACAATAACTCACCAATGTTTCTTTGAGACGGATTGTACAGAATACAAAAACATGTACTAGTAGAGCCTGATTTTTAAGGTTGAACATAAATGCGCTGTTCATTACAAGCAATCTATTGTACAAATAACTATGTTTATCACCATCACTCTGAATGAATCGACCTAAATTATGTGTTATTAAATATTATATATTGTATTTATGTGAAAGTCTTTAATATATGCGAAAAGTACCGGGGAAATATTTCTTAAAGAGATTTTTGGGATGAATTATGCAATCACATCAATTTATTCACAAAAATGTTTAGACTATTTCATGTTGAAGTAAATATTTTCATGAATATTTCAGTAGAGTACCCATAAGATACCTGCTCTTTGAAATTCGAACGTAAAAATGGCCTCTTGCTAAGTGACAAGTCCTCATACGTACGGGACAACAGAATCATGGCAAATCATTCAAATAATCACCGAACTCGTATATCATAAATTTTCTACCTCTGAAGAATCTAGTGCTAGAAATACAGCCGAGTCAGAAGCCAAAGGAAAAGTTCAAAAGAAGATAACATCGTCAGCTAAGTGGCGACCACTCGAGTTTTCACAATCGTTTTCCCCTCGCGACAGGGCGAAAAATCTCTCGGAATGTGCCACAGTGGTGAAAGAGTCTATGTCAATTGATTAGCCCCCACAACAATGGGGGCAACATTCATTGCCTTTATGGGAGGGTGGAACAAGTCTAGTAGGGGGCGGCTTCAAATGGAAGTAGATGTCGTCTTCTCTTAGAGACGTATTATTGCTGGGAAAAGGGGTTGAATGGAGAAGTATGAAAAAGAGAATAGTTGTAGATAAAGGAGGAGAAGTGAGATGAAGGAAAAACGGATGTGGGATAGTCGAGGGGAGGAGGAGCGAATAGTTGTTGAGAGTAGAATGGGGCGGTATGTAAACTATTCACCTGTCGGTTGAACCATGAGGAACGCCAATGTCAGTGGTTAGGACAGTAGCGTTTTCTCCCCTGTCGTAAATAATGCCGGGCCACCCCCTGTCACCGGCCTCAGTGACCACCAAGGATGCCACACACGGAAAAACGTACGAAGTCGGTAGAATAAACTGAGAAGGAAACGTCGAGAACCAAAGAAGTGATCCATGAAGGAGATGTGCAATAAAATTGAATTTTAACATAATTAACGCTTAAGATGCAGATTTTATAAGAGTCAGACAGGTCATTATACACACCATTTTTGATTTTGTTGAAATTTTATGGTGGTTTCTTTTAATGATTTTAGAAGACACTTATATGATTTTTCCCCAATTTTTTTTTGTTTTTTTTTGTGACTCAAAAAATTCCTAAAGCGGGTCGTGACCCTGTATTTTTCTCAAATCGACTTCTTTCTGTATTCTATTATCTCAGTGCATTGAGCATCAGCCAAAGTAACTCTTGTGATTAAAACACGACCTTAAGTTGCTAAATTGATTTATTTTGTAAATTTCGTGGCTGACCTTCAGTGCAACCTGGCAGGGTTCGCCAAACTTTGTCGCAGAAAGTGAAAAAGCGCCATATCTGAGACCTCACGGACCCATGCACTGAGGATCAGCCACAGTTTTGGGGTTTAACTTGAGTAGTACTACTCAATATTAACTTAATTAGCGTTTGTTGTTTCGCTCACCCTTAGTGCTGCCGAGAAATATCTACTTTTGTATCTAACGAAACAAAAAGGTCCTTTCGGTGACCCTGTATTTCAGTGCACTGAGGGTCAATTAGGTTTAGGAATTTTTGTGGGTCACAAAGAAATTTTTTGGGGAAAACATAGAGGTGTCTTCTAAAGTCATTAGAAGAAACCACCATAAAAATTTCAACAAAATCAAAAATGGTGTGTATAATGACATCCCCATTTCTGCCTCATTGTTATAAACTCTGCCTCTTAATACGAATGTTCGAAATCGTAACAATATAGTGTACACGATTTAATTTACTTCATACATTTTATAAGAAGAAAATTAAATGAAAACTGAATGAATCTCGAACAAGATTGAATATTTCCTCCCAGCTAAGATACGTAATTAGAATTCAAATTATTTTAATGCCCAGGATGTAAGAGTTTGTGAAGATCCTCAAAACGTGTACATAATTCGCAGGATCAACGTGATTTTTTTGATATCTTATATATTGAAGTATAAACTAATAAATATAATTCCTTTGAAACATCGAATAAATTTGAAGTATTTTGGGTTGTTTTATTTTTTGTTTTTAAAATAAACGATTTTCTGTATTCTTTTTATGATGATTGTAAACTGTAGTCAGGAATTAATCCGTTACAGCATATGAAAAAAGAAATCAAAGGGGTATTACACAAATCTTATAATTTGGGTAATATTTGTTTGTAATTTTTCTGTTTACAGCTAACCGCTATTGATTCTAGTGACAAATTTGCATACCGTCCCAAACAGGATTATATCCTCGGGATGTGAGCTTTATTTATCCAAGAAATGTGTAAAATGAGTTCGTTTAAGTTAGTATTTTGTTGAAATAGAAATCTTTAATTATTATATTTGTACTTAAAAAATTGATTAATAAAGAAATTCACTCCATTCATAAACACGAAAATTTAAGCAAATAGATTGTGTCCGAATATTTATTACAAACTAAGAACAAAGTTATTTTAAACAGGCTAAAATGTGGGTGTTGTTTTTTACACAGAGGACCACAACGCGTGGCCGTGAAGGCATGAACGCGGAGGAGGATTTTGAGCGGAAGTGACAAAAGGGCGCGACGCTACCGTCCGACTCGTCGCCTCGCCGTCGGCATCAGCGCCTCCGTCACGGAACGTTATGATGAGTCTGTGACAGTAAACGCTCGACCCGCCCTGCGGCCTTCTACTGTCCTCCGGCAAAAGACGCTCACAAAGCGAGAGCAGTGAATAGGTGACGCTGCTGAAAAGAAAAGACACTCCAGCCCTCCGTCCAGCGGTCTCTTGTGCTGTGCCGTTGGCTTCGCGGGCGAGGAGAGAGGTTGTATAAGCGTAGCGGAGTCGCCTCTCCCCGTCGGCAGTAGAGGAACTGTTCTTATGCGAGTTGCTGCTTTCGGGGGTCCAAAGGTGCTGGCGGTGCAGTATGTAGAAGAGGATCGGTTGGGAACACCCAAACGTGGTTGGTGGGGGTGGTTTATTTCGTGTTTGAGGGAGATTTCTATCTTCCCTCACCTACTCTACAGCAATTACATTCGGTGTCTTCTTTATTTATGTATTTATTTACATTATATCTATTGACGAAGATCAGGCCATGAGACCTGCTCTTCCAACTAACCGTTGGACTTGGGAGTTGGGAAGGAGAGATGTTCGGTTGCCGGAGAGCTTACTACACCAAAACCGACATTAGTCTGGAGTAGGTGAGAGAATCCCCGGCTGAAAACCTCACTAAATTCGGCGGAGCAGGGTTTGAACCCACGCTCTACCACTCACCGATATCTTAACAAACCCGGACAACAATTTCCATCTTTACCGTTTTGTTTACCCAAAAACGTGATTAGGTGAACGACAATACCTCACCACATAACACATAAAATGTAAGGTATTAATTCTTTGAAAAACTATATTAAAAATTCAATGTTGCTCTGTTATTCGAGATGTATTTCAAATTGTTTCTAATGTGGGATCAATACCCAAAAAACAATTTTGTATTTACGATACTCGTACTTTGAAATAATGATTAGGAAGTGCGATCTAAAAAGGTCTTAAGCTTCGAACTGTTTTCGAGAGTCAAACGAAAGATCTTAATATTTTACTAAAATTATATGAATTTAAACAGGAAAATTAAAGTAACTTATTTTTCATATTAAAAAATCTATATATTGCAATTAAAAGTTCAAGTTTCGGTGCAAAGACAATTCACACTTCCGAAAGGCACGAGAGTTTGAGAGCAATGTTGTTCCTGCACCTTTTCCGAGTAAAAAAATGTCTTCATAACCTCGTGTATTAACAAAATGTTTGAAATAATAAAAAAGATTCCTTAAAAGAAAAGAATTCTTAAAGGAATTTCGGCTCTCTGAAACTGGAATAATAGTTCGACCATCGAGAATAGAGTGAAAACAGACCGCAAAATGTAACATTGCAACCTTCTGGACAATTGAATCATCTGATCGAACGCTGCGCGTGCGTCATCTATTTACTCGTTTAAAATAAAATCCAGACAATTTCCTGGTGTCTTACACATGAAGATGTAGTGCACATTAATACTAGTATTAAAAAGTAAAAATGTTACATTACACTCAATAAATGTAAACATTTTATCAACCTATATTCTAATGTAATAGGTATGTGTAAGATAAAGATCAAAATTCTGCGTCTGGACTTTATTATATCCATTTTATAATTTATATAGCATGAAATAAAATTAATAATATATAATAATGTTACTACTAATTTCTGAACATATGAGTTTTGGTCATGTTTATTTAACACCATCCGACATTTGTCGCACATATTACATTAGGCAAGGCCAGTTTACATTATAAAATCACCCACCACAAAAAAGGATTTTAAAATATAAGTTTAAAGTCGGGTGTAAATGAAATTTTATTTGTTTATATTTTTTATGGATAAATACTATGGCATCTCCGTTCCTTACCACAATCCAACATTAAAGAGAATTTTTTACGTTACCCTCTGGAACAGTGGTAAAAAAACTCGTGTAAATTTTGCAAATCTAACTTAAGAAATTCTCCCTTTATCCTGCACCAAGATGGTTCATACAATTCGTTTTTTAATTATTTTTTTTAATTTTCAGATCCCATGCCAGTTTTCTCTTCGATCTGTATTGGTGGGATAATTTCTCACTCGCTTCTGGAGAGTTAACTAGCTGATTGTTAATGCAAATATTTCAACGACATATTCGTTTATTTTTTAATACAAACGGAATGACAGATAAAGAACTTAAAATCTCAGTCAGCGACTTCTCTACGACCACGTTAGTATCTTCGCCGTCTGCACCATCTTCATACATTCTGTACATCGGCGGCGCGGCGGGCAATGCGGTCGGTGTGAAGTGGCCGCGTTTATTGTTATGCGCTCCCCGCACGCAGAGATGAGTAGAGGGGGTGTGAGAGCAGCTGGAGGTCAAGTCGTTTACGTCTGCATTGAAGCTAGATCCCTGGGAAACTGTAGAGCATCGGAATTCGTACTTGTGCACTGGATTCTATCGGTCTCGACGCTACTGTTCGTCATCTCTGGTTTTGTGGGGTTGTGGAATAATGTTTTTTTTATATTTTAGTGACGCAGTGGTGACCTTCGTAATAACCCCATTAAGAATGAATATTGGCGTTTGTTTTGACAATTGACTAAGATCGATTCATGTTTAAGAAACATATGATGATACTGTATTGAAATACATGTTTAATTGATAAACAATAAGTGTATAATTTGAATCAATTTTTAAGTAATTAGAATACATCGAGCCTTGATTACACAATGCTTTCAATTTCCGCTAGTATTACGAAAACATCAAAACATACCATACAAAGAAACTATCATAACTTGAAGTTTTTAGATAGTGCTGCAACTGATAATGAATATTTAGAATAGATGATTAGGAAACAATAGATGAAAAAGTTGAAGTAGTTATTCAGTGACCCTACGTAATTGAAGAATAATAATATCTTATGCTGATGTCATCCAACGGAAGGTTGAAGAATACTGAAGTCTCACAATTATTATTCTACTTTAGAAAAAACTCCAGAACACTCAGTTTTCAATTGGCCAATCAAATTACTTAATAATTACCAAAGTTAGTTAACATGTCAGATGAGTCAATTAACAGTGCTGATTCTTCGAGTCGAGACGGAACACTTGACTCAAAGAAACCAAAAATACAATAAATCCTATCTTAAGCATATACGAATATGTGATCACGATTTACTGAAAATTCCTAAATGGGGGGAGGTATTATAAATATTTTATTCCAAATTTTCGTATTTCATAATGCAAAATCCTGAGTACAGTGGTTACATGGTAGCCATTTTTAGGAAAGAAAATTATTTGTTCTAAGATCTTAAACAAGGACATAAAAATACAGTTAACACCGTATTCATTCATTCATTCGTTTATTCATTCCTTTACAATAGTTTTCTTGAAAACGTGGTCCAACTAAGTCAGATTTACCAATTTTTTGTAATATCTTTGAGGATTTGTTACACCAAAGTTTCTGACAGATTGAAGCTATCTTCACGTACTCCTGCACATTAAAAAAAATATGATTAATACGTAATTTAAAAAATTCTATCTTCATAGAGACACCAATGCGTAACATCGATTTTCTCCCAATTGTTGGTCTTCGGTGGGGTTACATCTAGACCTATGTTCTGAATGTCGACTTTTACCACTCACTCCAATCCCAAAATTGAAATGTTAGCCTTTTTCGTTATGAATGGTGCAACATTCATTTCTCGTTATAAAAGTGCAGTGTTTAATTGGTATTTTTTTATTTATCTCTGCCATAAAATATGTTGGAATTAAGCACTACTTTTAAAATTATTTGATACTTCTTCTATGACATATATTTTATGATGAATTTGTATAAAATAAGTTTACTGTAATCCCCAGTCCAATTTTGCAAAACCTATAAATCGGGAACTGGAGACACTGACGCCTTTAGAACATATTTTGACTATAATTTATATTCTCATTCAAGATGAAATAGCAAGTTAATTATTATTTTACGAGTTCCAAAATATTGCAAGTTATTTGAAATGCGAGTCTTTCAAATAAGATATTTAAAGGGAGCTTGAGTATACCCTTGGAGTATCTTTCTATCCCTTTACGAAAATGTCGTTACATTTCTAATAAACGCTATTGTAGAATCTTCGGAAGAAAATAAACTTTACTGCTCTTGACAGCGGGAAATTTGGTCGTTTCATCACACAATCGATATTGAGACAAAGAAACTATAAAAATATCGTTATTTTGTTTATATAATAAAACGCAATGAGTACATGGAGTTTTGCATAGTTTTTACTTGTAATGATTGTTGGATTCACCAATTTCTTTATTTGGTGCATTAGTTTGAAGAACTGTAAACGATATGATATTAGTCCTCAAATAAGGATTTCAGTGACTTTTCTGCGTATATTTGTACAGGGTTTTCTGATGGAAGGTAATTAACCATTGGAAAGCATATACATTTGTATTATTGTTCAACAGGTATGCCCCACTTTGTCAAAGATGCATCGACACCTCGTAGTCAGTGGCGTCATTTTAATGAAGTCATATTGGAATACTCGTGTAATTACGACGGAGTGTTAGAGACAACGCTTCTAGTTCTGAGGACGTGGAACTCAAACGGAATTAATATCCTGTGTCGTCTCAGTCAGACATCCGTCAACAACTGGAATGAGGTTTGCGATATTGATGTAGATCTTGGAGATTGCCACTGATGATACAGGGCTTCATAATGTATCAGCAGACGAGAGATGTAGCATATGAGAGCTATCTCGAAACGCCAAATAAGTAGGATTCAGAATACGTTAGGAAAGTGTTTGACGTTTCCAATAAGCGATGAATGAGACATAACAAAAATGTAAAAAAAAAAAAATTGTTAAACTTTTTAGTTATTATTTCCATCGCATCTTCATCATTATTAGAATGAAGATATAAAAAAAATTATCGCACATCAGAAAATGAAGAAAAACAATTAATTATACTTTACGGTATACTGTAATATTTTTTTCCCTTTCTTCGAATTGTGATGGAAATAACTCAGATGTTTAGAACATTATTGTACTAAGTGGCGAAAATGTCTTGCAATAAAATAAATAAATATGATAAATGATTTATTTACGATTAGAAATTACTTTACAAAAACATGAACATTATTCGGAAATAGACTGATTGCCACTTTTACTCATATTTAAGGACAAGCTGATTTTTCCAGCTTCGCTCGAGAGGAATGTTATAACACATAAAGGCGAATTAATAAATGTGTAAACGAAGACTTGTTTATCAATTGGATGTGGTTATTCTTGTATTGCTAACATATGTTACTGTTACAAAATGAATCGTACAATCTTTCGATATATCTTTTAATGTACTGTAAAAGCGTACAACTTCTACGAATAACCTATAAATATCCATTTGCGAGTTTTGGGTTAAAACAAGAAGAAGTTTATGGTCCCTTCTATTCGTGGGTACGAAGTAATCGCCAGAGTAGTTTTCTTTTACATCAGATAAAAACACTTTAAAATAACTTACGTGAAACAAACCTAACGTCAATAACCTTTTTAGTTTTCACGGTCATAGGTAAATACTCAAGTTATATACACCAAATCTGATTTTTACATATTTCTTTGATAGTATGATCAATAAATATACAAAAACAATGATAAAGAAGTATAAAACAAAGTTGAGGACAATAAGCTACCTTACTTTCCAGAAAAAAGTGGATCCGAAGAAATTTCCGTCCAATCCGATAAAATTCTTAATGAAATCGAGAGAAAAACTCAGGTTGAAATAGAGTTCATATTATTTTTTGTGTGAAAGGCTTCTTAGACGTTGCTAAAAAAAAGTCTGAAATATTTGTACCAGCAATTACAAAATAATAGGGCTCTAATGACCTCGATGTCGGCGAGCTGTAAAGACCCAATTAAATAAATAAATAAATTATAAAATAACTTTTTGAACACTAGGGATTATTGGTAAAAACAGAGGGAACTAATTTGTAGACATTTTCTCGCGTTGCGTGGACGTCACGTATGGAAATAGCTACGCACTTTGCTATGTATTGCACAAATAATTACTTATTTTTGTAATATTTTTCTATGTTCTCTTGAAACTGTGCACTACTTCTAGTCCTATCCCGACTATGATTATTCCTTTGAATACATTCATAGAGATTCTGGAGAGTCATGTTTCTTCTTGTCCTCTACGTGGTCATACATAATTTTAACTCTTTTCACGGCAATAAATTATATTAATATTTGTAATAACTTTCGGTGAGGTTCGCCTTTTCTGTGGAAGGCGAACGAGTTAACACCCCTGAGATCAATGCATCAATGCCGTGTTCGATTCCCAGCTCGTCGCCATTTTCACCTGACCGAAAGTTCTCGTATCTTCTCCACGTGTAGGATTCACGGAAGAAATATACGAACATTAATATTTGTTTCCACAGCTCATGTATGTGATTGCAAAAAATGACAAAAATACGAGTATGTACTAGCAAGACGTAGTTTTGTTGACAACTTTTTGCCTTAAATGTTGATTAAAAAACCAATCAAATATTTTCGCAACACCCGGTGTTTCCAGAAGCGATTCCAAATCGATTTTACCGCTGGTGCATCCATCCACGACGCTGGATTTAAGTCTCAATTAAGTTCGTAATTACGATATTGTGTATCGTGAGAAACACGCTTCATCAAGAGCTTATAGATGAAATCCACAGGAGCGAGGGGAAGGTGGAAAGAAGTTGGTGCGGTCTTGGATGAGCTCGTGCGCTCAAAGTGTGATCTTCAGAGCAAGATGACCTCCTTTGAAACTGATAAGCATTCACGGAACTCACAGATTCTCTATACTTGCCGTACAACTACTATATATTCATCGACCTCTAATGACGTTTACACAATTATTTCGGTTGTCAATATTTTACCACTAAGATATGAAACAATTTTTATCTCCATACAATACGAGCACTTTGAGAGGAGAGAGGGGTCCCGTTAAGCGTTACGTTGATGAACGATGAATACTATGGGGTAGAGGAGGGGGGTCACGAAGATTTGTACGTTCATTTGTACGTTGAGTTTCATATTATTATAGACATAGAAGATTGCCAAAAATTACAATAATCAATTATAAATAGAAATGTAAGAAATGTTTAAACAAATTAAATAAAATTTTCCAATGTTTTTTAATCACAGTTTAAATATAATAAATGTTTTAAAAAATAACAAAAATATTGTATCCTCATCTTTTTTTATCAACACCGGGTGGGGGGGGAGTTCTTGATAAATTAGATATGTTCACTGAAGCGGGAGAAAGGGGGAAATCGTCACGTTACAAAAGGGGAAAGAGGGATCAAAGATTGTCCATTTTGGTGAACTTACTTAATAGAAAATATTTTATTTTTCATAACATCACAACGAGTATTTACTTACAAAGACAAGAAGTTACTATAAACGTAAAATACGAATGCAACTTAGGTAATTTCGTCTAAGTCCTGGATAAGGCCACAGCAGATGGTCGAAAATTTGATAGTTCTTTCTACTGAGATGCGGATTTTATATACTAAGAAGCATACACTTTAAATTTGTTCTTAAATCTTTTTTCCTTTAATTATTTGAAGTTTTACTCAATCTCACAAAAACAGACTCCAATAGATTTTCCCCTCCCCAATTCAGTGTGTTATATGGAATACAATACGAAATCTAATGCAATCTGAGATATAGTTTTCTTCAAGACCTCCAAAAGGTAATTTCATAATGAAAAATAAATATTTGATATGAAATATAGGAAATGAGGTCTCTTGAACACACTTTTTATAAATTTCTTCAGATGTTGATACAAGCTTTCACGACTATCGTTGTGAATAATTAAAACGTTTTTCGCTTTCTTTTATTCTTTAGATTTGAAAACCTTTCTGGATTTATAATAATAATAGTAATACTAAAGTAAGTTCGTACAACTAAGTATATCGCTCGTTTGAGGATGTATAAATCATATGAATTGTATAATCCTTGTATAAAATTGTATGACTTTTTTCCGTAAAAAGTCCTTTCGGGTTTTTTTACGTTTAAAAATGTACTTTTGTGTATTTAAATGATTTTTACGATTCTATGGAAAAGTACGATTTACGATAATTTTAAATATTGAAATTGTAATAATTCAATGTTACTCATGTAAGAAGTTTGTCATCCAAAGCGAACTGCTTGTCAATGTATTAATAAGATTAGTACGGAAACTCACATACCATATTCCTTGTACTGTCATGCAACTAATTTTTATGAATACTTCCATGGCGAAAAGAATACTTTTGTTATTATGAGCATTATACTTTTTTTAGAGATTTATTTTTAATATTTTCTTTATCACGACTATTTTATAATTCTGCTACAAGTATTCATTTTTATCATAATGTTGTCTTTCATTTAATGTTTATTTCATCGTTATTTGCAATAATTAACAAAGATAATACAACTATGCTAGGTCAAAGATAAAGTTATACTCCTCTAGAACTAAAATATCATTAAGCTTACAATAATAAATATTGAAATTTTTATGAAACGCATATTACGTAATTCTGTAATATAAACATCAAACTTCGCCCACAGTTGGAGTAATTTATTTGGGACTCATGGAAGAAACTTCTTTCAGCACTGTGTAACAACGTATCGAAATACAAATAAATTTTTACTTTGTCTTTCTTAACGTGCTATTACCGAATGTGCTCCGCTTCTCTTAGAAAGAAGAAATGGAATGTGAAGTAAGAATGTAGATAAAGGGAAAGTAATGAACGTGACTTGACAGCACGCACTCCGTTAGCGTTGTATGATCAAGGGCTCCGAGGCCAAGGTCCCAGACTCGGAGTGGTCAAGTAGTCTTGTCGATAGATCAACTCATCCTCATTAATTGCCTCTACATCACGACTTTGTCTACGTGGACGGTTGGAAATCAGACTCAGATTTCGAGAGCAAACACTTGTCCCATCGAAATGAATGTATGGCGGAATATTTCTAAAAATGTGTACATATAAATAAAATAGAGGGGAAATTGTATTCTGACTATTCATAGAAGACTTTCCAGTTAAATTAATGGCTAAACTTTTAACTAATGAGTTGAATGAAGAATGAAAATCTAATTGTCTAAAGATTTTTCTGAGGTACATTATGAATTCATAGTCTACTTCGCAGTTTTAGTAAAATTGACGTTTTTCCTTTGAAAAGTACAGCGTAAATACGCCGAGAAATAATTCAAAATTAACATTGAAAAATATTTCCACCTAGTATTATTTTACAATTAAATACACTAAAAGATCTCACAAAATATCATGACGATTATTATAATTACAGAATCATTTTATCAAGATAAAAAGCAACCAGTGATGAATATTTAAAAAATCCTTATATAATTCTAATGAACAAATTTAGATGAGCGGAAAAGAACAAGATTGAAACGCCGAAAGAAAAAAATGAGGGAAAGTAAGGGATTAAAAGTGTATACGGAGAAATAAAAATATTTCTCTGCCCCTCTTATTTTTTCTCTTTTCTAGTAGACTATTTAGTTTACTTCTCATTTCTGAATGACAAACTATATAAAGGAGTTCCACATGTGTATGATATAACCCCTAGAAACAGGTCTTAGAAATGATGCAGGTCGCTGGACAGACACATTTTCTTTCGTTTCATGTCATTTGTGACAACCAAATAAGTGAAAATGAAATACAGGCAGTACAAGAAACAAAAGAAAACGGAACAAAATAACAGATCCGCATGATCAAAATTAACATCATAAGTTAGTATTTACGAATAAATCAATTCGTGTTCGACAATTGTTCCAGAATTGAAAAATGCAATATTATTGATAAAATTTATTCAATTTATTAATTTAGTATTTGTTGCTACTTCTTGTCCCGTGTTCCATAGTTTTCCCATTATAGTATGAGTTGAAATGGATTATATTCTGTGTAGACGTCAGAGGTGAGGGGTCAGAGGGACGCGTCGATCAATTCCCTAACGAGCCGTCATCATACCTATCTCACATCGTTGCCCGAGAAAGAGTGGCGAACAACGCAGAAACTAGCAAGAATGTTATCCCACCAATCCGCAACCTCAATCGTATTCCAGTTTCATCCCGAAGCCATAGAGCATATTCGATGTACACAGGCATCTCTTACATACTTTCGAAACTCATACCTCATTTCCTAAGGGGAGACTTCCTTCTCAGCCGACTTCGCTGTCGGGTCTGCATAACGGGTGGATGGTAGATAAAATGTGGGTGGACTTCTGGTAAAACAGTTAGCAGTCTGGACTCGAGAGGCATCCGTATCGACAGCGGTATTCGAGGGGCGCGTGGTTCTGCTCTGCTTCACCCCAATGTAAAACAGTAAGCAAGCAGATATCGGGAGCGCTGCAAATAATGTCAAGGATTTCAAGAACTATGACAGAAGGAAGACCTGACGAAAATGAGGCATACCCCATCCCCCCCCCACTCTATTTTAAGGAAATAACAATTTAATTTTACCGGGAATCATAAAAAAATTACACCATCCTTGATGTGGTAACCACCTATTGTCTTTCCTTTGATTTTATTTCATAATTTAAATCATACTTGGTTGAAATATGCAGATAATGTCATGTTAATGAAAATTGTCAATATTTTTCGCCCCCCCCTCCACTTTTGATTCCTAATCGCCGCTATTGGAAATGGGGATAAACGGCGAAGTGAAATGGGATTATAGAAAGAGGATAACAAAATAATCATGAAAACATTATCCTCACTGAAACATTACTGATCCGCACAGAATATAATCTTTTTAACAAATATATATAATTTGTTTATCGAGTTTTTTAAATTGATGTTTCGGTAATTGGCTTATTCTAATGGAAAGAACACAATACAAGAGGACTGAAATGTTAGGAAACTCAATAACAATCCTTAAAATATTGAATACAGAAGTTATATTGAGAGTTTTCTTCGGAAAATATGGCGGATACAAAATTAAAAATTCTTATTTTACTTTTAAATATTTTCTTGTATTTTTGAAAGTTTCCTCTGATAAATTAAAATTTTATATTACATTTATTTCCTTTATTTCTTTATTATCGCTACCTGGGTTATTCTCTGATTTGCCATACTTAGGGTTTTTGATTGAAGTTGGTGTGATGGTCATCCATACGCTTACTGAGGGTAAAGAAACTAATTGCCATAACTGTTCTTTCTCAAAATATTTACACGTCTATTTAAAAAAATACTTAAAAGTTATTGAAAGAAATTTGTAAAACTAATTTTTCTTTCTTAAATGACTTTATAACACTTAAACTGTTCGGTATGACACAATTTTTATTTAAATTATAACATCTAACTAGCCACAGATCAACCGGTCCTCGGTTTAAGTGGCTTATCCCGTTTAATAGTGTTTCAGCGTGTAATAGCTGTCAGGTAGTGTCTCAAACATTGATTGTTTGACAGGTCTTCGCTGGAAAGAACCTGGGAAGTAAAACTGCGTGGTTCCGTAAAACTGTGGCGACGTTACGAGTGCAATGTGTTTGTGTTGTGGCGATCAGAACGGGGGGTGGGAGAGAGTTTACCAGTTTGATTCCCCTTTTGGTTCAGAGTCTATTTTTCTATGAATTAATACACTCCTGGAAAATTAAAAATGAACACCGTGAAGAAAATAACTGAGAATCTCGTTGATGGTATTCTTTTTTTCATTTTCCATTAATGTATGTATATGTCTATTTTTCTATCAATCATTTTTTTTTCTATTCGTTTATGTACGTACAGTACGCTGGCGTTCAGCTAGCAACAAAACTAAGAACGATTTCTCCTTTAATATATTGACGCATTCTCCAAAAGTTTTCATGAAAATATCTCATAAGTTTTAAGTACGTTGATTTTACAATAACGAAATATTCGTTAGCAATAAAATTGAATTTAAAAACGACTGCGAATAAAATAAAAGTATCTTGGAATACTGGGAAACAACTTTTTCTTTATGAAATTGTTAAAAATCTATGAGAGAAGAAAGAAGTGGGTTTTTTGTCATCATATCGCGCTTTTGTTCATGAGTTGAAATATTTTATGCTTCTCTTGAAATATCTCAAAATGTCAATTTCATGCTTTACGAAAGACTGCAATAAAAATCATTCATGAAAACGTATATCCAAAATACACAATCAGTGAGTTCATAAAACAAGTATTTGTCATTCATTTACGCTCGCAAAATATTGTACACTTAAATACCCTTGATAACGAACGTAATGCTACCATGGCGTGTCGTATTGTCTGGAATAATGCTTGGACGCTGTCGAGATCTGGTGGCCACAAGCGACACTTCTGTTCGATCCGCTCAACGGTTCTCAGTGGAGTATACCAGGTTTATACAGTCATCTGTTCTCACCACCCTCTCAAGTATAAATAAGCTTTTTGCCGGCTTTGGATGTTTATTGTTCCCATTTAATTAATAATTAGATTTGAAGAGAAAAAATACATAAGAAGAACACCATATTTCTTCAATTCCCTTATTGATAGATAAGTCAATTTTGTTGTATAACTTGGTGAATGCTGTTATAACATTTATATGAAAGTGTTCTATAACACGTTTGTGATGTATTTTAACATTTCATTTATTGATAATGTAATTAAATACCGGTAGATTTTTGTAGAATATCGTTTACCGCTATGTTCTTCGGTGTCTTACAGCTTCTTTTTGTAGGAAATGAAGAGAGTTTAGAATCGTTATAAATATAATTTTACATAATTTTTTAGAATTATCTTTATTTTTATAAGAACATCGTACTTATTAGTAAATATTACGTTCTACCGGAATGTATGAAAATAAAAACGTACATTCAATTATGTCTCTCTTCGATCTTGCCTGCAGTCCGAAGACTGATTTGGAACAATCTCGAAGTGTCTGGATATCCCAGATGCTCATATGCGAAATCGTTATCGTCGTAAAACTGGGAACTAGCTGAGCTCAATTACTTTACAAAGAAACTGTTCGTGAGAGAGGTTGGGGAATCACATGCCCCAAGAATTTATACGAAACCTGTAAGATTGTCTTCCTTAGGGTTACAAATATCTAAACTTAGTTTCATTTCGGTGGTACAGAACAGACTGGAGATTGAAACAAAAAATGGCAATTCCAAGATGTGCTGGTACTGGTTTATAAGAACAATTTTAGACGGGGATAATAATGATGCACAAGTGTTTACTTTCACAGAATAAACACAATTAAAAAACCTATGCCTCATTGCCATTGGAGATTCAAAACGAGAACTCAGAGTCTTAAACCTTAAAGTGATTTCCCAAGTGGATATTGGTAAATTTAGCATATTTTACTTATTTGCTCCAAAAGTGGTGATAAGAAAACTATGGTCAAATAGAAATGGTGACAGGCCATGTATATTAGCGGAATGTGAAGGAGTGGTGTAGTGGGCAACATTCAAGCGATCAAAAGAGGAGATCCCGAGTTCTAATTCTGCTCGTTTCCATTTTCATTACATATCGCTCATGAGCTGCAATAGTGACACAACTCAAAAAAAAGAGATGTACCTATACTACTGTTGGAAAGAACGTATTATTTACATTGAGAAATGTACTGTGTCCAAAAATCGTATTTTTTCGAGTTGTGCCACCATTGCAGTCCTGAGCGATATCATTTTCATGTAGAATGAAGGACGATTCAGAGCCAGCCTCACCGCAGCGAGGACGGGAACTGATGTTAATGCGTCTGACAATAAGATGCGGAAAAGAGAAATATATATGACAAAGAAATAAATGAAAGAATGTTTATAAGCTTCGTAATCACACGGTGAGTAGACAAGGAGATCAAGACCACGGCCGAAGAAATGGAAGAGAAAAATCAACTACTACACGTGTAGGTACATTAAAGAAACATATACACAGACACAAATTATGTAACTCGTACATGATAGTGAAATTTTTTTAAACTAGTTTTTGTCGACAACTCTTTTAACTATTCTCTTCTCCGCCACGGAGGGGCCAGGGAGGGGCACAGCAGTTGGTCCGGTCAACTGCACAACATGACTCGACGTCTCTCAGAGCAACTTCCTTGTTTGTGGGTAAACTCTTGTCTACGAGAGATGCCCGAATTTTACTGTATTTACTTGTAAATAGCTCTTCCAGACGGAGAATTGAGTTACGAGGTCAACTTCTCTCAGGATAACTTTGTACATAAAATCAGGCAGCATTGAATCCTACGTGAGGGTGAAGGGAGTTCTGTTATAGAAGTAATATTTGTATTGATGGATTCATAAAAATAGTTTATAAGTTTCGTATTATTTTTCGTAAACTATGAATAAATTTGTGTCCTAGGTTTAACAATTCTCCACCATCCCTTTTTATCCTCTAAATCTTCTGATAAATCATAGGATCTCTAAAATAGATTAAAATATGGAGATCAAAGAAGAAAACAAATACGTAAAATTATTTTGTAATTTTATTTTATTGTTACTGGAACTGTATAGAAATATATATATATATATATATATATATATATATATATATATATATATATATATATATATATATATATANAATTCTGTTTCTAAAAACTCAATTCTTTAGTTGAAGGAAAATGTTTTGCTTCTATTTATTATATCATTCAATTTCCACAGAAAAACGGAAATTATTCTAAAAATTTATTGATGTTCTTTGCCAAAAACATAATATTCGCCGCAGAGCGTGTATTCATTCCAGAACTCTGATGTGGACTCTAATTAAAGCTTTAAAAACAAGAAGAGGAAAAAACAAATTTTCCATCTAAATTAAAAATACGACTGAATTCGCGTGTTTGTTTATGATGTTTTTCATACTATTTTCCATAAACGAGAATACAAGTAAAAGAAGTATCGAGGGGGAATATACGTCCACGCAAGAACAGTTTATATGAAATGTGAGTGTATGAAAACATGATTTTTTAGATTAGATTTAAATAATGTACAATATCATTGCCTTCATATCTAAACATTAAGTTGTGCACATATTATTCTTGACCTGTTAGCAAAAAGAAGGAAAGAAAATGATATGTTTTTTTTTGAAGACATGACGCGCTAAAACAAACCTCTTCAACAAAGCAAACAGTTCAAAAAAAATCCAGTCTTTGAAAAACACCTTCCCCAATACGAAAACAGACAGCTGCTGCTTCCCATTATTCTACTAACATGTCCCGATCGTTCATCTGATATGCAGACACTATGCAAATCAGCTTTTCCCATTCACTTCCCGAAAAAAAAGGCGAAACACACATTTTTTCATGGTTGCGTCCTGTAAATGCAATGAAGTTTTGGACGAGCGTTGCTATCTCAATTTCCTTGTTCCTAATTTCACTACTTCCATGTTTCCTGTGACGATTATTTCGATTTCGAGTCTATTTACCACTTCCATTCCGTGTACGCCCTGTTGGACGCGTCGTGGTACTCGATCACATCTGTTGCTTTTGACTACTTGTGTAACTTTCGTCGAGGTCGAACAATTTCCTTCGTTCCTCCCACTCTCTTCTGTGCATTCTTCTTGCGTTGCCATCCGTAGAGCATATATCCGGTTTTCTACTTACATGCATTAGTCAAGCTCCATAAATTATAAAAATTCATTAACTCCGCTCCTGGTTGTAAACGAATGAAAATTAAAGGAACTCATCACCCAGTCGAAGGGTTAACGATTCGGAAAATCGTCTTTAAACTGTAAAAGGAATGAATGAGTGAGAAACACACAGGAACGAACAGGGTAATGTTTAAATTTTTTTTTGAGAATACACAGAAAAGAAACTCAAATTACATAAATGTTGGCGCATGAGTGTTAGAGGAGCCACCAAATTTCGGTATTTTTTATTAACAATGTATTTTGTTTTGAAATACATCAATCTAATCTTATATTTTTCTTAATTTAGACCTCAGCTTGTGTAAAATACTTACAAATAGAGTAGGCGTACGAAACTAATTGTCATATGAATTCACGTCGATTAATAATAGAAATAATAATTAATATAAATAAAATAAAATATTTTTTGTAACTATTTTAAGAACTTAAATGCATTTGTGACATTTAAAATTTTCCACGACAGCTCATTAAATATTTAGGGTACTTCTGTTTCGTTTTGTTTCACGTTTTTTAACATAGAAATCTCTTAGATTGCGGTGAACCTCACCGCTAGGTAACAGATTAAACATGTTACGTCGAATGAAAATGGGAGACGAGACCGGGGATCGAACCCGGGACCTTGAGCTTTGCGCGCTCATGCGCCTACCGACTGCGCCATCCCGC
>NNCF01126194.1:401447-451798 GCA_002313205.1 Laupala kohalensis
AAATACTACCCAAATAAAGTACTTCCTAAGGGAGTCGCCTCAGATGAGGAGTTTAGTCTCAACGAGGCCACCTCAGAGGTCTTTGGGTTTCACAAGTTGAATGAGAATGGTAGACGGGCACGGGTAGCGAGGCGGGATGGCGCAGTCGGTAGGCGCATGAGCGCGCAAAGCTCAAGGTCCCGGGTTCGATCCCCGGTCTCGTCTCCCATTTTCATTCGACGTAACATGTTTAACGTTTTTTAAAAAAGACAAAGCTATAAATTCACCATTGAGGGAATCAGCAGCATTGTATAGAGTTCCAATGCTTTTCATCGAATGCGCTAATCTCGACGTGACTCCGCTAACAAAATTTTTGCCATTCGAAGAGTTTATTAGGAATTTTGGAATTTGTCTAGCCATTGCAATATTACGTAAATATATAAAAATACCTTAACATTGCATGGGTAATGATTTTTATCTAACGTGCGTAAAATATATTTTTTAAATTAAAAAAATGTAGTAAATGGTATTTATACTTTCTCTTAAACTGAGATGTGTATTGTGTTTTCTTTAACACTCAGAAAGGAAGTTTTTCACTTTACCTTTCAATCTGTTTTCTTAAAGTTAAGTTGTAATGATTTTTGGGTGATATTTCCTTTTGTGACCTGCTTTGCACTATACTAGAAAACACTTTTTAACAGTGGGAAGTTTTTACAAGAAAAATTACAATGATTTTCATCGAAGAGAGTGTCTCGATAACAAATTCACTTTATTAGCCTCGGAATGAAAATTATAAGTGACGTCCATAACATCAACGTGACACAAACAAAACCATTTTTTAACACTTCAATCTATAAGGCACTCTTCTACCCTTACCAACATCTCGCCTCCCACTCCGTGAAGAGAAGGTTTTGTTACTTTTCGGAAAATCTGGAGACAAAATTTGAAACTCTTCAATTGTTCTTTCCCCAATATTCTGTGCATCTCACTCAGCAGTTGAGTGCATGAATTACAATGACAAAATTTAAGGTATAAGTACCCTATAAAACATACCCTATATAAAGTAGTCAGGTGAAAATTGCAACGGAACGGGTCTCGAACCCTGGACAACTTACTAGGGCCACAGGTGAGCTACCATTGCACAACACGCCTCGGCTCGCGATTCCCGTACACAACAACCACCTGACCTGTTCCGGTGAACCATCACATACACGTACAGGGGAGCAGTAGAAACACACCTGTGGCTCTAGAAGGAGGACGCGGGTTCGAATCCCGCGTCGGGACGTAGACGATGCAAGCATCCCTCCACGAGCAGGTACTGGGAAGTTGCAAGTTCGTACCTTATTTAACTTAGCGTCATGTAACACCAAGGTTATCAATCCCCAGCCCTCCATTACGCAGTGTGTAGATATCAAAAGACCAGCCCTCTCCCCTTCAATGTGCATTCCTTATTTCATGAACAGTCTCTGATTTGAAAATTAAATACTAGGTGAATTGATTGCTTGGTTGGTGACAGTAAACGTTTCGAGAAAGAATAAACGTCAGAGTGAGACATCTCACACACACACACACACAAAAAAGCGGATGGAGGGGGGGGTGGAAGGCGAGTAAGAAGACGCACAATAGCACAGGTGACGATGCAAGGGATACCGAAGGGCCAACTCGCGACCCTTCGAGTGCGTAGGGCTAGCTTTAATGGGGCGTGAAGACCGTCTGGAGCGGCACCTGTCCACCAACCCGCGATTTACTGCCCTTGAGGGTCCGTTCCTGTTTTGTTTCTGCGCGCAGCCACGTCCACTACTGGTCGCGTAGTAGCCTCGTATATCTTCCTTAACATTGAATCTCAAATCAGGCTTCGACTGGAAATGTGTTCCCCCTCGTTCAGCCCTCTCCTGCATTTTCTTCGCTGGAATTGAGTGTTTCAGGAAGTGACATGGGAAAAAGAAGCAAACTTGACTGTAATACTTTTATTCTTTAACTGGTAAGAGGATTTCAAGCGATAGTTCAGCGCATAACGCTTTGCGAAACTTTCTGTAACGTTATCTATTCTGTTTACATTGAAAATAGTCATTATAATAGTCATTCAGAGAATATAGTGAGTATTATAATTGCTTATCAGTAATTATTTAGCAAAAGTATCAGCAAAAATATAAAAGAATAAATTTCAATTTATTTACAAATATTATTTATGTACAAATGTGTGGCGAGGTTTTATTTATTTTTTGCCTGTACGCCTTTAAAATGCCCCTTAAATAGAGCCGTGGGCTGTACATACAATGCCCTGGTATTCACTCTCATTGAATAAAAGTATGTACTGTCTGGTGGGGAGGAACTCCCATTTGTCTATAAGAAACAGGGTACTGGTATATCAACAAGTTCTGAAACCAGTCTGGACTGACGACCTTCAGTTGTGGGGCTGTACCAAAGAATGCAACGTTAAAAGCATACAACTGTTCCAGAAACGAGTGCTGAGGAACATTGTCTATGCTTCTTGGTACATTCGGAATGCTGATCTTCATCGGGAGCTCCGGGTGAGGACAGTGAAGGAAGAAGTTAAGGAAGTTGCCATGAATTACGAGGAAAGACTCCATAAACATACTAACATCGAAGAGCTACAACTGTTAGACAATCAAGACATAGTGGGACGGCTCAAAAGGACTAAACCTTTTGAGCTTGTGTGACGTGTGTGTAAAAGCAAAGTACAGTGCTGTATAGCCACAACAACGATGTGAGAAGACATTTTATATGCTAGGATGGACCGCTGGGAAAATCCAGACTTACATAAATAAATACATAATAATTTAAGTCAAATTAAAAATATTCAATAACCTGAATATATTATTTTATATTATATAAAAAAGTCATTATTCCGTTTAATTTAAAAAAATGTATTTCGAGAATGATCTCTGGTTTAGTCACAGTTTCTATTATTGGGACAGTTTTCGTTGAATTACTTTTTTAATTGTTACGAAAGACAAGTCAATTTTCCTATTGTTCTTTCCAATATTAAATTTTTAAAACGTATATTTGTTAAATCAATTCCATTAGAAAACATATAGGGGAATTAATTTAAAATTCGTCCCCCCAGAAGCTTTAATCATAAGTGTCCATAAAACTCCAAGATAGGTTTATACAAATACTAGCTCCGCAAGGTGTAAATTGTATTAGAGTTGATAGATAATATAATATTCTTTCATTAAAAAACTGGAATTCAGAAAGAGTCGCTGGGTCGCTCATACTACCGTAACGGTCAGCGTGTATTCATGTGTAAACTTGTGTGTACTATGAGAAAAAAGTGGGAGACTTTGGTTCAGAAACATGTGGTGTGTGACACTTTTTTATGACAAATCTACTGTTCAACGTAAACTGACACAATCTCCTTCCTCCTTTGAAATGATGTAAATGGGTGGAAGGGAACAAGATGGGTGTACTTTGTCATAATTCTGAGTCATATTTTTCATAAGTTGAGTAATTTCTTATAATTTGTTCAAGAGATGGTCTAAAATTGACAAGATAATTTTGGGATGTGCCTTTGTGAGTAAAAACTATAGAGTTTTATGATTTTTATACACTATACTCAAAATAATCTATAGTTCGATAATAATTTGAACATGTAAAATAAATTTGTGTTAAATTACAAACATATTGACATTCCATTAGTATTATAACTCGGAGCTAACTTTTTATCTTATCTAGGAATTTTTGCTGAAATTATTTGAATCCGTTTCTGCCTTAGGACCCTTGATCGGAATTGATGGGATGGTCCCTTGCTAGCTTCCGGAGAGTAAATTAGTTTATTGTCCTCCACATGGTCATACGCAGTTTGTACTGTTTTTTTGACAATAAATTTATTATTATTAAATTTATTACTATTATGTTAGTAACCTTGTATTGTAATTAAACTGGATAAATACTTTTTAAATCGTACCGTCACACATGAACTACTTGAGTTTGTTATCAAAACGTTATTAACCGTAATGTTTGGATGTTTGAATATAAAGTAGTCCGGTAAGATAATTACAACATTTTGTGGATATTTATAGAACTCGATGAAATTGTGTGAAACGGGTTAAAACAGTCACAGCTTATGCTCGTAACTAACAAACGGAAATTCACGAGTTTTTGTGAAATCCCTTAGCGTCTAGAAGTTTATGGGCGATAGCAAAGTTTGTGTGTGTGTGTGGGGGGGGGGGGTCATTTCTGTGGAAATATCAATAAATAATTTAAAATAGTGTGAAAGGGCGAGAGAGACACTAAGTGAAACTCCAGTTCGACACTGCTTGAGTAACATACTAGCTGACTTATGTAATCATTTATTTATTTATTTGTGGTAAACCTTCAAATTTATTGTTTGAAATATTTTTCACTTTTTTTATTAAATACTTATCATGTAAAATTGCACAAATATGTGAATGTAACTTACTGTTTATTGGAATAGAAGGATTTTTAGGAAAAATATTTTAACTCCCAGAAATTGTTTGACGGCATTTTTGATTGGGAAAATTTTATATATTATCCTCTGGAATCATGAGCATCCTAAACTTTCCACTAATGAAGAAGAAAACACACAAAATTAACAAACAAAAAAACAAATAAACAAACAAATACAATTTCGAATTTATTTATTTAGTGTTAAGGCGCTTGAATGCTTATTAGGAGAAAGGAAGGAACTTATCGCATTCATGCTTGCTTCTCCTCCGCCACCCTTTATCTGGCCGCCGGAAACTATTCTCTAAGTTGCATCAACACAAGAAAGCTTAACCACTACCCTCAAGCAAAAGGGTGGATTTGAAGCGTGTTTGAAGAGCGAAATTAGAAACAGTGTGGCCTTCATGGCGAGCGCTTGTTTACCCAACTCCTTTATCAGCGGCCTTTGTAAAGGAAGGGCGGTTCTTCCAAATTACAAGAAAGTGAAGCCGCTAAAGGGATGGAAGGGTGAAACATCTGCTTGTGGGAAAGGAAAATATTCCGTGAAGGATACAAACAATGTTTGTAATTTAATAATTGTGAGAAATAAGTGGTGCATTCACGGAATCTTAAAAAAAATTATTTTACTAAAAAGTCTTTAGTTCAGATGGTCACAGGACTTGTGTATTTAAGATTATAATTCCACGTTTTTTTATAATCCACTATTTTCTACAAAATGGTGTAATTTTTTTCATAATTTCTTTAAAATATTTTTTCTCGTACTTTTACTTTTATTAAAAAATTCTGAGTAAAAAGTTTTGCTGTAAAAAATCTTTTAAATAAATCTGATTATCTGAAACTTAGAAATCACCGTGACAGTTTCAATTTTATGAAATATTTTAGAACATTGAAATGAAAAAAATATATTGCAGTGGTGAAAAGACGTCTATAATTTGTGAGAAGAGAAAGAAGTATAATTCAATGTAGTGGTAATAATTCAATCAAGTGATTTACCGTATCTTAATTCAAAAACCGGGGTAACTAATGCGCGTGGAACCTTCTGTCACGTAAAATATTTTTAAAAATACTTTGTGAAGAATAAAGCAATGTGTTTAAAGTTTACTTGCTCGAAGGAATTAAAGAATGGATCAGAGTATTAGTGAGACTCCCGGTGCTGATAAAGGATAAGTTTCACCCTAACATCCTGTGTGGTCGAGTGGAAACGCCCAGCGGTATTGTCCTTAACTACATAACCAATTAAATCAAATCAAAGAGTTTAACAATAACATAATGATAAAAACTCCTGGGCAACGCTGGATTACTTCAAAGATTACCACCAAATGGGTAAGCAAATAAAGCATGTTTGTTAAGATATGGAAGCTGCATCTACTATTTCATTATATATATTAACAGGATAATGATTTTGAGGAAATTTGTTGGATTTTCTGAAAACGTATGGTTTCGGATTAACATTTGCCTCGAGTTCTCGAGAAATTCTCTTACGGAAAAACTCTATATCCCTTTCTGATTCTAGAAAGATGTGAATAGTACTTCGGTAACAGCAATATTTAACGCAACTTAAGTGGATAATAAAGGACAATGCAATATTTATTAATTCACTCTACTAAACACGAAGGAAAATTATTCCATATGAAATATCTTCTCTTCACAATGTCAGCACACGCGCTCTGAATTTTTGGAGTGTGTAAAATAAAAGACGTTCTAGCAAACAAGAGAATGAATATTCGCATATTTATTTCACACAGAGTTTACATTTCCGAGAGAGATGGTAGGTTGCTTTCTATATAAATCAAGAGCTTGTTTCCTAAACTTTTTTAATAACGAAGGCATTCTCAATTATTCGAGGTGCAAAATTAACTTGTTCGTTGTTTAATGAACGGAGTCAGTCTGCTGACCGGTGAATGGAGTGTACAGGGCCTCTAGAGGGCAGCAGATGCTCGAATCAACACAACCGTCGAGTTGAGGCGCCGGTGGCATTTTCCCCGCAGCACGTTCGAAACTTCAATTGGATTCTACATTGCTACACTAGCAACTCTGGTGGCGTAGTGCAGCGTGACGAAACTTGCGAACTACTGACTTCATCATACGTCGCTAATGGAGTGGAGGAAACTAAGGCACAGTGTTCTTCACTGACACAATTTCAAGTATCAAATGTGCTTCTGTATTTTCATTCCTCAAATAACTCTCATTCCATAGACGTATGGATTGGAAAGTAAATTAATCTTACGACCTATTTCCACTATCACTATATTTATTGCGTGTTTTTAATACGCATCATTTCGACTCGAGTTTTGAGTCTTCCTCGCATGTAAAAAAATAATACAACAAAATTCTAACATAGCAACACAACAATTGAACAAAATATGTTACAAAAAAGAATAAGTTACACAATCAAGTTATAAAATAGTATGACTCTTGTTTCTCCTGCCTATCATTCCATCACAACATTCACTCATCATCATTCACCCTCGTGTCATTCATTCATCAACCCGGCTCGGGGAGGTGCGTCTGGAAGGGCATCCGGCACCCTAGTAATTCCTCCTCCATATCAGAAATAGACATCAAATTAACATCATCTTCGACCCCTACGGACAAGGGAAAAGGAGTTACGGTTCATACATGTTATAAAACAGTATTGTGAACACTCGATAGTTTTTTTTTTGAGTCAGATCGTAAATTCAAATAAAGAACAAGTAGATATTTATTCAATCATAAATTAACAAGTACAAAAGTTTAACAAAAATTAGAAATTCTAGTATTTTTCTTCAGTGTGTAATGGTCAGCTCAAGTAGAAAATTAAAATCGCATTTTACGTCTTGAACAGTCTATGCTTCACAGATGAACTAAACGGCTCACTGAACCACGTGTAATATTCGTAGCTTTTATAGGACTAAATAATAAATATATTTTAGCTTAAAAACTATACTTTTCTAAAGAAAATTTCCAGTAGTGTTTCTCAAATATGTCATATACGATATTCAAGATTGTAATAATTAGTTTCTAGAATATACAATGGCCGTAAATGGTACAATTATATGGATTGATGTATTCCGAAACATTTTATGAAACAAAATATGAACGTGGATTATGTGTCGATTTCTCTGTGGAAACTGATGTACAGAGAAAATTACTATAGAAACACAATAGTCTCCCTTTATAATGTTTCTCTCTATAACGATGAAATAAAAAAAATGTTGTCTGGTTTGTCATTACAGTAATGTATTTTTTCTCCTTCTATACCGGTGTGGCCCTCGCTTTAATAAGTTGCTATTTCAGTTCAAGTCTTCTAAACTTTCAGTTCAAGCTCCAGTCGTTTCAGATCTTTGCGACTTCAGGATAAAGTCAGGTCTGTGCTTCGGAAGAGAAAAGGGAGGAAACTAAGATGACGGATTTCTTCCATTAACGTTAGTAGAGTAGAAAAATAGTTGGATGTCACGGGGAAAACGTGTACACACAGCAAAATATACCAACTTTAAAAATAATATAAATAAATAATTTCAATATTGTATATAATATATATTTATTGTGTGAGTTTATGGTTTTTAAACTTATTACATCAAATTTTGGTTTTTCTTTATATGACGATGTTACTCTATATCGATGAAAATACCCAGTCCCTTCGTTATAAGATATCGTTATAAAGAAGGAGAACTGTAATTTATATCATGTACTGTAATGTATCATCGATGAAACATTATTGATACAAGTTAAAATTAATGCTTATTTTCACAATTATTTTTCCGTGGTTGGAAAAAGAAACCGTAAGATTTAAAAACATAGGAAGTCAGAAGTGTGGAAATTCCCTGGCTCCCTCTCCCGTCCCCTTTAATTCAAAATTTGTGGAATCCATCATCACCACACACAATAGTACCACACTCTCCAGTTCAATGTACTGGGTCAGTCTTTACGTTTAGGGAATCCCAATGTTGGTATATCTGTTCCACCCGCCGCCCTTCCGGTTCCACCCCTCACGTGGCTCACGTACGCGCCGTGCTGTCAACTTCTCGTTAGCGTCGTGGGGTGTGGCGAGGTGAAATCGCGTGGTGGGGAGGCGTGGACGCCGTACCACGAAACCCAAAAAATTGGGGCAGTGTGTTCCAAGATGTAACAGAGCATGGGGACGAATATGACCATCACTGCGACGAAGGTAACCGAAACGTTTTGGTGGGTGCGGAAGATGATGTGTGGGGGGAGATAACGTCGTGAGGAAAGAGAAGGTCAGAGAGAGTGTGGGAGGCGTAGGGTTGTGGGTGTGAGGTTGGTCGGAGGGCGTGACTGTCAGGCGACGTAGCGTCGACGGGGGCGCTGGGGAACGCGTGCCACGAAGCGGCTGCCCGATCACGACACATGAGCACGGTGTACTTAGAAGACGTGGATTTGCGGTGGAAGTGTCGGATCGATTAGAGATTGACCTGCAGCTTTGGTGCGGGAGGGTGGAAGAGAAAGGGATCTTTTTTTCACTCTCTTTTCATCGCTCATTCAGTTGGATAACCTGAAGAGGGGACGGGAAAGGGTTTTTTTTCTACGTCAGTTTTGTCGCGTGGGGGAAGGGAAGTATTGTAGAGAAAACAAACACGCAATCAGAGGAAGTGCTGATAGAGAGAAATGAAAATTAATTTTCTGTGCGGGTTCGAATAAAGTTGTATTCTAGTTTCCAATTTTTATATAAATTTCCTTCTTGGACAGGGCACATATTTTAACTGTACTGTTCCTAACATATATTTTATATAAAAATATCTACGATATAATAAATTTCATGAACTCAACCATTATGACAAAAAATTACAATTGGAAACCTATTATTGATACAAATAAACCTTAAAGGAAAATCCAATAAAATTATTCGAAAATGATATTAACATGCAATGCATATTAAAATTAAATTTTCAACGACAATTTTTCATACAAAGGAAACACGAAGTCATGGAGAGACAAAGTACACATTTTAAAAAAGAATCAAAGAAAATTGAAAAACCTTAGAAATTGGATTAAGTCAATGTTTTCTTCAACTTTTTTTTCAATCTAATAAAGAAATTATCTAATTACCCAAGTCTAGTATACTTGCCTAAATAATTTCTTCCCTCTTAATAATTTAGATAAAAGGGTTATTTAATATTTAAATGCGTTAGATAATTTTTCGCAGTATTTATTTTTCTTTCGTACTTACGTGGTTACCTCCATTATATTTTTGGTGGAGATCATAATTTTTCAACCATTACACAATTCCACTTCTGACACGTTTGCATGCTATCCACGATGTTCATGACAAACGTATCTTTCTAGTTGACTTATGATGTGTTCGTAAAGGGCTCAATATTATTTGGCAATGTACATGCTTTGTAACTTTTTGTTCAATTTCTCTCTTATATTTATCTCCTTTTCAAAAAATGTTAGAAGTCAATATGTGTGAAATAAACATCAAATAATTGTATTGATTTTCGTTTATCAATTGTGCATTTTTTAAAGCTTAAAAAACTACTCAATGTAGGCACCGTAACTTATATCAAGAAATTGAGTATTAGTTGCTATACGTTTAGAATTATGAACTATCATTAGATTATTTCAAGGATGTTACATCTAAAAAGGAAGTTACTATTCGAATTTGTGTTTGAAAAATATGAAATAAATAATTCGGAAAATTGTAATATGATATTTTCAAAATGCAGAATAGACAATAAGAATAGGAATGTTTGATTTTTTTATTAATAATACTATTTGATACTCTCATCTGAAACTATTGAATTTAGGGAGTATTAAAAATGCTACAGTTTTTTCTGAGAATTGATGAAATGCATGTATCTTTCCTTCAACTGTCCATCAGTGAAGTTTTGAAGAACATGGTTTTATTTTTAAAGTCAACTAAAATATATCGAAGTATTTTTTTCGTTTAATATTTATAATGATATATATATATATATATANGTACTAATTCTCTTATTAAAGGAGATAAAATTCATGTAATAAATAAGTTAATATTGAACGACATCAATACATTAATGATGAGAATCATACATTCACCACAAATCCAGATTGCAGTTCAAATTTACGTAGCAAATTTCATTACCGTTGTACAAGAGAAGGCTCATAAACATGTCAACCTGTATACTTTATAGAGTAAAAACTGGATCATAAACAAAAACTTTCATTTGACTATGATCCCTCCCTTCTATTACGTGATTAAGAGTGATGCAAATCTAATGAACCTGAGGTATACACTGAAAGCAGAAAAAAAGGGAAACGCGTTCGTTCGTTCTGAGTCGACACGTGACGAACGTTGGACGCATGCAACACTTAGCCACCGACGGAGTGGGATATCGTTATTCTTTACGACAAAAATTCTGGACAGCGGGTGGATAAAGATGGTAATGTATGTGAATGCTTTGGTTCGTATCATAACGTCCACCTTCGAGTATGATATGAGACACTCCCTGAATTACGTAACGCACTCTTGGTGAAAGGGTGGGGTACATCAATATACCGTTACAGGGGTGGGGTTCGCCTTGGTGTTATTTAACGCTAAATTTAATTGAGTTAATTTTATGGGATTCCATCGCAACTATCCGATGAAGTCCGGGATTTGAAAAGAAACTTAAAACAATCTTAAATCACCTATCAACATATCTGGATATTTTATCTCATTTTAACCAGCATTACACAAGGTTCTCTTCTTTCGTGATATTACATTTTAACTTTCATTCATTTAAAAAATTAAACACCACGAACATTCCAAAAATACACACACAGAATTTAATTGATTCGATTAAACTATATGAAATTCATTCAATTATTGAAACTACACGCGCACCACCTATTGTTGTACTACGTCAGAATTCTTAACGGGCGTGTGCACAACAAATCGCCGAAGTTTCATAATAATCGATTGAATGGCCTAGGATCGCACAAAGGATAATAAACAAACAAACATTCATATATATTAAGGAGACCTAAGCATACACTTCTACAAGGCAACAGAAATTCACACAATGAGAACACATTCTACGTTTGGATGCGAGAGTCAGATTCTCAAAATGGAAAAGAACAATTAATTCTATATACCGAATTTCTCCTGAGATTTTTCGAAAAGTAAAAAATAATTCTCAAGGAAGGGGAGAAATGGAGGAAGTGTTATATTATTACGTAGAGAGTATAAGGGGTCATTGCAGGTCCGTTCTCAATGGGGGTAGTGTGTTAAAAAATGGTAATTTTTGCTTTACGTCATTTAAGAACGGCCCCCATCTCGATGTACAAAGGAAGAGGTACGAGAATAGTATAAGTGCTGGTGAGAAAGCAGACGTGCTGGATTGAGAAAGAGAGAGAGAATCGGAGATTTATGCAATTGAATGGATCGCCACGATAGATAGAAAATGTGATAAAAGACTCAACAAACGACGATAATTAATGACTTAGCGGTCGCCAATAAACGAAATCATGAATAATCGCCAACACTAAAAATCACAATATACCACTAAAAATCACAATATCTGTTTCTAATCATGTAATATATACTCGTATACGAAGGTTCATATCCCTGGTAGCAAGTAAGGTACAAATCTCCTATTTTGAATGTTCAGTCAAAATGCGACAATGCTATTTTTTGTTGGGTGTAAATATCTCGTGGTATGCAATGCTGCCCTTAATACTATGATGTATGTAATGTGTTCACGCAAAATACAATGAATAAACGTGGTTATTTGCTTACCATAAACGCCAGTTCTAATAAAAGAAATTAGAGAGCATGGGATTAGTAAGTTTTTGTATAGTTTGTCAGATGTCATCGCCGATAATCTGCTCTGCCGATGACAGGGAGTTTACTATATTTACAATCGCTCTTCAAAATGCAGGACTAAGATGTCGCGTAGTCGGAGCCGCTGCGTGACTTTGGCTGACGTGGTCAACCAACGTGAGTTTCAGATAAGACCGTTCACATCAAATATCTCGTGATGAGGCAAATAATTTGATGTATTTAAAAAAATCTGTAACTTTATATATTGATTATAATAATTACGATAAATATAATACTCTGAATTATAACGACTGAAGTTAAACAATAACAAGAACTCCCGTAGGGTGCGTTGTTCACAAAAAGGAGTGGGTAATTAATGTGATAGCGCAGACATGATCATGGCGTTCCATTTGTAGAAATGACGAATTTTCAGTCCAATGCGGAAGTCGTGGTGACGTTCTGGTGATGGCAGTGGCAATGCTGATTGAGAAGTAGGTGGCGCCACTCAGAAGCAAACACGCGAAGTGGACTGAACGAAACGCACAGTAAATATCTCTCTCTCTCTTAAGCTCGGTAAATGTGATGCGCATACTGAAGCGACCGTTCATGCAGATGACCTCACACAAGATTTGTCACCACACGACTGTAAAATTGATTCGTTAAGAATTTGAACGACAAGTACGGTTTTTGGGAAGTCTTTAATTTTTTTTTTTTAGAATTTTATGTTGTGATAAGGCTATAATTTTTTACAACGTTTTTATGATAATCTGGTATCAATCACTTTTAGGAGATCTTAACAATTAATATTATAATGTTGACAGGTACATAAATATTATTTCAATATTAACAATATTTCAGATCAAAATAGTTTGTTAAAAACTTATTTTACATTTTTAAAGCATGAATTATTTTATCTAGGACATTTACACATTAATAGATTTATCTTATCTAATATATTAACATATGTGTTTGGATGTATATATTTCCAGTATGCAAAACTGACGCAATGTACCATTTCGTAATTAATTTTTTTTCTGGAAACACTGGACTAGAGAAATATTTCTAAGAAGCATGTATCACTTTAATGATTCAGTCTCGTCAAATACTATCATTACGTAAATTAAACATAAAATATAGTCAGACTATATGTTTCTCTGTATAAACATGTGCATCACAATAACATTTATGCATTTTCAATATAACTTTTGGATTCTGAAAGCTTGGCTAAGGTGTGTGGAGCATACTAAAACTTGACATCATACTGTAATTGTAGTCCAAGAAATATACCTGGAAATTAGAAATTAATTTAGTTAGAAATACGACTATATACAGCTGGATACATACGGATTCAAAATAGTAAGTAAATGACAAAAGTATATTATAATTTACTCAATTTATAATTTTTAGGTGCCCAATCCCTATCCCAAGTACGAAAACTGTTTTATTGAGTATATAGAAACATTAAATTGGTATTTTTGTTTATAGTAAAATGTTAAAAAATACTTACGTAAAAATTATCATTTTAGTGTCATATTAATAAAAATTACTCCAAATACATAATTATTAAAAAACATTTATATGAATATAATGTATTCCATGTACCAGATTTTGGTAAATGATATATAAATTATTTTTTGCTGCAATAAGAATAGTCGTAATTTTTTTCATTGCCCTATGTGAAGTTTTTACACGAGCATTCATTTCTATTCATACATAACAAAATATATATTTTAACTCAAATACACATGGCAATTTTTAAGAATAATTTTTCATTTTTTTCAGTTAAACTTTAAATAATTATCTTTTTAATTGTATTGGAATAAAATCTCTGATTTTCTTTACGTTTGCAATTTAATATTTAAATGTGATACATCCGACGTTCATTCAACGGAGATCACGCGTTCTTTTGCTTCACCTATATTTTTGTGCATTGCTTGTGACACTGTGATTTTTAAATTTCACATTTGCTGACAGACCATTCTTTACTTTCTATTTAATGTAATTAAATGTTTACGTTGCATACGAACTAACAGTGAACATTTAAGCAAAATACCAAGTGGCATAAACTAATTTGTTGGTAATTGTACCGTGTTATCATGTAATTGAACAATAAGCATCTTGCGTTAATTTATTGTTTACTTCATTAATAACCGGGCCATGTGCTCACTCGTTGTATTATGACAATGCATCATAAGCATAACCTCCAGTTGGTCTATGTTACATAAATTATGATGCAGTAACTTCTAAGCAAACTTTATGTCCTAATTTGTCCAATGAAGGTAAATACTGTCCTATATTTGAAGGAAAATGCAATTAACCTTTTGATATTTTAAGGGAAGAACGTGCAGTTGCTCTTATTAATGTTTAGGTGGAAACCTCATATATATGATTCTTTATTTCATATCATATGACGAGGTTCTGGTCATGAGACCTAAAAGTGACTTGTTGAGGGAAACTTCAGCTGAAACCTAGTTCGGCCGAATAGGGTTTGAATCCGCGCATTTTCGAAGCGAACACGCTACAACCAGACAACCAACATTTTTAAAAAAATCCGAACACAAAGAAAATAATAATAATTTAAGAATTTATTTATATTTTGAAACATATATTTTATGTTAAAGTACTGACAAAATATTATAAATACAAGTTTTTGTATAATAATAAAAAATGTAATGTACAGTGACCATGAGGAACAAAATAATTTTTGAGACTGATGTCATATTTTTTTGTGTTACGTGCAGTTTACGTTTCGTTTCATGTGTTGGGACCCCATCACAGCTACAAAAATATTACATGACAATTCAGTATATACAATAAAACATAATATGTCTTCAAATGATAAAAAATGTCTAATAATAATAATAATGGTTTATTGAAATTTGGTGAAATACTAAAAAATTGTGAATCGTTTCGATATGGTAAAATGAAGCAATCAAACCACATATTTCACCGACTACTTCCGCAACTCCCCATTCGCGATTTTATTTTAATTAACACCTGGCGCCAGATCGTCGACCTGCGATGGGGCGCTCCGTGAACCCCAGGGCAGGTTAAACTCAGACGTCAACTGCGTAATGGAGTGTGTTGATAGCGCGCTCAGGTGGATGTACGCAGCGCACGCAGTCTCCACGCAACGTCCGTATGCACGCATGCTTCCTGTCAGAGCCTCACATATCACACCTGCCACCGCCGCGTCGTGAGGTCCTGGACGTCACAGTCCTCGTAGTGGTGGAGGGTTTAATATTAATTAACAAACTTCGCATTATAATTACGTACTTTGGAGAACATATGCTTCTAATTTTTCGTGTAGTAGTATTAGGGTATCTATATATATATATATATATATATATATATATATATATATATATATATATATATACATCTANCATCGCATAATACAAACACGGATTGGCCTAAAGCTTCTAAATTTTGTTCAGGTGTAGTACAAGATTGGATCATGTAAAATTTTGATTCTTTTACAGTTGGAAATAATTTTTCCCTTATTTTATTTTATGCGGTACATTGACTCAGTCGTGGAGCTACGAGCTTCGAAATTTGGTAGGATCTCTTCGGTGCGTCTAGGATTTTTTTTCCAGCGAATTTTTCGAAATTGGGTTTAAAGTTTACTTATACCAATGGTGGTTTAGAAATACAAGTTGTGCAAAAATCTATACTTTTACGCTAACAAAGTAGTGGAGTAGTCAGCTAGTTAATGTATATTCTTCATTAAATATTTTCTGAAGTTAAGATTATAACTTACAAGGACACTTATATAAAAGGTTCTAACAACGCCGTGTTGATGGTCTTAGTTAACAACGATGGAACGAACGAATTCATTCCTTAGGGTTAAGGAAGTATCAAATTAGTATGATTAGAAATGGGAGCTAGCATCAACATGGACGGTCTAAGCCACGAAAACAGGCATACTGATTTGTCTGCAAAGCGGTTTTAAAAGGTTGTCAAACCTTCTCAATCTATGACCTTAATAACTAATACTATGAATGCGTACACGCTGTTTGGGTAAAGATGAGACATGGTGAAATAATTTTCATTCAGGTTTGAGAGTACAATATATTCTAAAATTCTGTCATTAAATAAGGAATTTATCTTCTTATTATATTGACATACTATTTTTTTTAAACTAAATAATTTGCCGCGACAATTCCGCTAGAACTTCCCCTCGTTCGATCAATTTCAACCTCTCCAGATTTACCATATGACGTTTCCGCCTCTCAAGCCATTAATGATATTCAACCGCATGATCTTCACATTTGTCAGCATCTTCTCCACATACCGACGCCGCCTCCAAATCCTCTCCTCGATCTTCGCCACCTACACTCGCTCGGCGCCGTCGGGTCGCCGTGCGCGACACATTTGGACAAACACTCATGAATTTCCCTCCACGAATTATGCATAAACGTTGTCAAGCCTTGGGAGTTCTTTGCGTTATTTATGCGGCGTAGTCACGCCACGGCCGTAACAGGCGAGAGCCACCGTCCTAACCGCCAACATCGACACCGCTGTTGCCCTGTGGAACCTACGACCATCTCTTTGGTAAGGGAGTGATCGATGTTCGTAGCACTGTTACCTTTGTCTTTAAAATCATAGATAAAATGCTGATACCTCCACTATGGTTTTGCATTTTAGTTCTGTAAAAAAGGGATTATGGCTCAACACTATCATGTCTTTTGTCATGATATTCCCTCCACCATCAGCCTTAGAATCACCAAGTTGATCATCACCAACCATATTAACCATGTTCATCTCTTTTGGAACGTTAACATCCCCTTAAAATCACTGGAACGATCCAGTCATCACCTTAACACACTATACAATCTGCCGTATCTGTATTGTCCAGTCACCATCGACGGCTTCTGTCATCACCGTTAACGTTCCATTACCTTCTTCCAATACATTCACCACCACCACTGCCACCAGTATAACGGTCCGAACCTCTGCCCTCAACTATCTTTTCCCCGCCTTCGCCGGCAGGTTTCAACGTGAATTTAATTTGCTGCCATTGTATTAAGAGTGCTCAACCGACGATTAGATTGTGCTGAAAGTCGAGAAACTCCTAGACAGGTTAATGTGGTGGCTGGCATCTGTATGAAGATCGCCAGCAAATGCGGAATGGGAGGAAAATATATGAGCTTTTGTTCTGTAGCACAGGTCACGCTACCATCAATTTGTGGAGTATTCAGGGAATTTCTTTCTATCCGTTGGTTCATTAAGAGCTCAAAACTTATTATGTGCTGAAGTTATACCGGTGGCAGCAATATAACTCTGATGTATTATGATATTTGTAAAGGAGAAGTTCGTGTAAAATTATACATATTTTCAACTAAAATAGAATTTTCAATAATCATGGCACAAATACTATCTCATTAATAAATTCGAGTCGCTAATATGCAGTTTGTTTAACAAAGTTAATTTTTTATTTTAATTGTTTGCAATTTTTTAAAAGAAAAAATGAACTAATTAAAGATTCTGGTGTATAATTATTAATTCAATGCTGAGAGACTAAGTTGGTTTAAATTATTTTAAATCCATTAATAATCGTGTAATTAACACACTTATTTTTCTCTTCATTAATTGATATTACGTTAATTTACGGAGAGTATTTATGTTTTATATTATAAAACTAAACAAATATCAGAAAAATTATATTTTTATCTAAGTGAAGATTATGTAATATATTTTGCTATGCTTTTAGGGGAAACAAAGTCACCGGAAGGGAAATACGTTTTGTATAACACCGTACTTCCACACGTTGAGTAACAGGAAAAGGTGTTCGTTTTGCAACTCTTTTGGGTTCCTGACGTCATTAATTGCTGTTGAGTCCTCGACTGCTCTACTTTTCTACAGAAGTTGTTCAGCAATCTCCCAATGCATTAGTGTACATTTATTCTCGTATGTTCTGTTCGATTGTCATCAATTGAGCGCAGACACATGGGCCATCTCACCCCTCCTTCCACTTCTTCCAACTCTTACTCCACTCTCCCAATAATTAGACCTATGTAATAAGTAAACATCCCTAAATAATTCTATAGTATGTAAACATACCATCCTGGCCCGGGTTTTTTTCTGGTTTTTCTTCGGGTAAAGGTGTATTTTGTATACAATCTCTCTAGCTCGTGCCTAGGGGCGGCGTCTATTAAAATATATCTCGGATCTAGAGTTAATTTAATAGTTTCGATTTATAAACAATATTTTCCGAATAATCTATAATTTTATAATGATACGTACTTGTGAAATAACATGTGTTTTATTTTATACAAAATTTGTTGGTATTACTTTAATTTTATAACATGTACCGAACTATTTTTATTCTTATCTTTGGATTGCACTAAAATATTAAATTCGCCTCTGCTTTAGGTTCCTTGATCGGAATTGATGGGATGGTATCTTGCTTGCTTCCGGAAAATAAATTATTTTCTTTCCCTCCGCGTGGTCATAGGTTTCCCCTGCCGTTGGCCTCGGCTTAGTTACCAATATAATTGTTGCTTCGTTCCGTCTTCTATGAAGTAGTGGGAGTGTTTATATTTTTTTCTCACCCTTGCATTTCATCAATATTTACCATACAGTCATTGCGCTAACACTTGCAACAATACTTAAAATCGTCTTTACAAATTTTTTGTCAATTCCTTTTCTTTTTTTTTCTTTTTTTTTTTTTTTGTGGAGGAGGGAAATCCTTTATGGATACCTCTGATGGTGGTTATGTCGCACTCTCAAACACTCTCTTGCGACCTAAACCCTAACCTTATACTTCTCTTTGTGGAAATCGTCGCTAGACTTTACTTCACATCAATTCATTTGGTACTATTGCTAATATCGGTACATTTCGTATATCATTACTTCAAGCAGTTACTTTGAATTACTACAATCTGTTGAAGCAGTAGTTATGAATTTTAAGGGCTCTAATGTTGGCGAGCCCTAAAGCCTCAATTAACAAATAAAAATTAAATTTCGGAATATCTAGTTAAGCAAAAAACACTGGAAATACTTAATAAGTTTACGAAAGTATACTCCAAAGAAATTTATTTCTTCTATTTAATTTAATTTCTATTATTTTTATAATAAACTTCATATCAGAGTTAAATAAAACTAGTCCGCATCCCGCATGGTTATAAGGCTAATTCCCTTTACATCTTGGTCGAGTGAAGAAAATCACAAGTGTCTTTACCCGGTTGAATCAAAATACCCGATCCAGATTCGATCTCGCAAACTTCATTCTCGGTGGCAGTGAACTTGTTACACCATACTGTCGTCTGTAGAAGGGGTATTGTTTGATTCTACGCTAAGGAGGGGTGTATTGCGTGTCTCACGGCCGTCACTCACCCTGCCGGACGATCGCCGCTTCGAATCCGAGCCCGTCGTGTCACCCTCCGAAGTAGGCCAAACCATGCCATTGATTTGTGACGCAGCCAACCAGCGCCACCAATCCATTCTTTCCTTCACGTCCTGCTGCCAGAGAGACTCACTATGATTTACATTAACTTCCGTGGAACCATGTAAACGTGTTGTTTATGATGACAACTGAAAAAGTATGCCATCATCTCGAATTTTACAGAGTTTCGGTTGGAGATGTGTGGTTTCTCGTTTGTCAGGAAACGCGTCTTGTGGCAAGGCCATGATAGGGTTTGTTCCAAACTAACTTCGAATATGTTCTATGTTGAGGACATAAAATTTTATTGCTACAAAGAGAAAGTAAAAAAAATGTAATGGATGGCATATGATGTAGCATGCTGGATCCATACCCCAAAGGTACGTGGGTCGAAACTACTCTAACCTAAAATATTTTTCCTTAAACTATTATGATGAACGTAAACAATAATACACTGAGAAAACAGGTTTGGTTGTGAGATAAAAATTAAGAGGACGATAAGGATTTCTCCAAATCTTTGTACGAGACATCTCCTTATCACGGAATCAGAACTACAAGAATGATATCCTATATCCGAAGGTTTGGAGAAATATAAATTAATGGTCAAAAAAGCAGTTACAACTGTATATGACCAAGTGGAGGACAATAAACTAATTTACTATTCGGAAGCGTGGGACCATTCCATCTATTTCAATCTAGGGCCCTAAAGCAGAAGTATCATTTCAGCACTTTACTCCTAAGATAAGAATAATAATATTTCGCGTCATTATAATATTAATAGAATACCAGAAAATTTATATTTCAAAAAAAAATATAAAAATTATTTCACAAGTACGTACTATTATCAAGCTATAGATTATCCGCAGTGTTTTATATTGTGTATTAACAAACGTGTCTGAACAAGTTAAATGACAAAAGCAGAGAATTTAATCACAAAATTCACGCTAAGGAAGCCATGACTACTCACATTTATAACTGTATAAAATATACCTAAATTAAGGCTACACCCTAATGATTCCAACATTCTCAATATGTGCTTCGACATCTCCATTTTAGACTATGAAAACTATTCCATGTTCCACAAATAAAAAGAGTCGGTTCTTTTCATCTTCCGTCACGCTCAGTGAACCATCGGATCTTCCGTATGTTCCCCAACCCTTGAAAACAAGCTTTCATCCAGCGTGAAGGCAACGGTAGGGCTCAACAGGAGCGTGTTACAAGATCCGAGGGTCCTGGCGAATGATTGATTCGCTTCTTGACACCCTAAGACCTAATGACCATAAAAACTACAAGAAATTAGCTTGCCCGGGAAGGTTCCCGTCTGAAAGAGGCTGTCACATCGGAGGGTGGCTCCAAATAACAGGCTAATGAAGAAGCGATTGGGTGCAGGGCAGCGTTGCGTCTATCGGAATCTTAGTGCTGCATCAGCTGCGTCTATCACTGGTCTCACAGGAAGCCAGAACACTTTTGGTGTTCAACCATTAAGAAAAGAAAAATATACGAAATTACATAAGAAAATCCTCCGAAAGGAAGATTGAGTGTTATAGTTAGTGGTTATCCTACACTTTATATCGGAAAGGTACATTTATGTAACTATGCCTTTTTCTCTCGTCGTAAATACCAGTTCTCAAAAAATGAAGAATAATACCGAGATTTTCTGACTTTTTTTCATAACAAGAATGATCTATTGGTTAAAAATAAGTAAGTAATTGAATTGAAAGGAAACTAAATACTCTGGGGCACTTACCAACATTTCATGGTGATAGTAACATTTATTTACAAGTTATTAAGATTACTTGGTAATTGTGGAGCTTTAGCAACATTATCAAAGCATGATAAATTAAAAGTGGTTTTCATGTTGCTCATTTCTTTATTGGTATTAGAAAGCTTTTTCGGCTGCATACCAAAAATACACTTCTTTCGATACTGTTTCACCCAATTATTATATACTTTCATATTATGTATCTATTTTTATTTTTTATTTTATTTTTATTTTTATTATTGTCATTTTATGTACATTTATATTTTTTAGTGTATGTTACTGATGATGGTTGCTATGCAGCCGAAAAAGCTTTCGAATACCAATAAAGAAATGAGCAACATGAAAACGACTTTTAATTTATCATGCTTATTAAGATTATTTCGTTTAACTATGAAATTGAATTCTGGGTAATAGTTTGAGATCTGCTGATTTCACGGTAATGGCACATATCTTATCCACGTGTAGGGCACACGGAAGAAATATATGCATAACGAACCTTAACACCTAGGTACGTGTAAAACCGGTAAGAAAGTGCACACAGTTTTGTTTGCTGCCTGGTTCACTTATCTCCTGTATCAGGATGTCTCAGGTCTTCCGGAGTCAAGTCCGATCTGTGTGGAAATGGTGTCTGGTTCGATTCCCGGTTTGTCGCCGTTTTCCCCTGACCGAAAGTTATCACATAATTATTTTTGTTTCTACACGATATTTTCATTATTCGACGTTTTATAACTCCATCATACTTATTGATTTTTTAAATTATTTCTACTTACTGTAGTTACATTTGAAAAAATATGGATGAAACAAAATCTCTGAATCTTTCAACCATGTCCTGGAAAATCCACTTCAAGGAAATTAAAAACTAAGTTGTTCGGAAATATATTATCACAAGTATTACTAGGATTCCGGTTATGAAATAAATATTCTTCACTTTTTCATTTCAGGGAGGAAATGCAACACTGGTCAAATCTGGCTCTAAAGGTGAGATGGTATTGCAAAAACTGTAAAGAATGAGGATATGTGATTATGATATACATTAGAGAAATCTAGCTTAGCATACAATGGCACAATATTTCTCCAATTCAAAGGAAATCTCTCTTGATATAAACATACATATGCTGCGTTTTTAAATACAAGAAGTTTGTTATTCCTTGTGACTTGAAAAGTCCACATCCATTTGCTATACCTATCTATTTACATTACGAGGATATACACTTAATTCTACCATCCGATTGACTTCGTAAATCATCTTCATATCGTACAATGTAAAAGGGAATATAAACAAGCTGTATAATCTATCAGAAAAATGAGATAGAGAATTATGTCCTCTCACGTTAAATCAAGAAGGAAAATTCTCCAATAACCTCTGGGAACACTGTAATGAAAATTTAGCTGCTAATGGAATTGGCAATTATTAATCACCAAATTACTGATTTAAGTAATTAAACGTGACGGGCTCTTCAAATAAGGTACCTATACTTTTCTGAATCTTGTGCTAAAAGTTTTTTTAATACCTTAGCATGAACATTAAGAAAAAATCACCTGCCCTTCTATGAATTTAGCATTGTCCAAAATATCAGTTGCTACAATTGATGTTTTATAGGAAAGGAAAAAAGATTAATTTACTAAAATAAATACCCGTAGATATAGAAAGTAGCTCATCTCTCACGATGATACAATCAATCAATATTCGTAGTCAGTAAAGAATAAAGGAATAAGGATTCTTATGAATTTACTGTTACCAAACCATCTATATTAATTAACAACATGTTTTGTGCACTCCAATTTCAAGACGAATTATTTACGCAAAAATTCAAACACTGACAGAAACTTTATGGTGACTCAGCAAATATAAAAGTTATATTTTTTTCTATTATACTTAAACAACATACACCGACATATGCTCTCACTGTGGACCTGCAAAACTCAAACTCAATTTGAACCTTCGACAAACCCGACACACACGTGCCAACCGACCAAACACACCAATCAGATGAACCCTTCTCCTAGTGGGTGGCCCAGCTCCGGAACGGCAGGAGCCCTGACAAACTGCTCTAATCATGATGTGCCCACACACTCCATGAATTACTCCATGAACGCGATCGAGAGGACGAGAGTAAGGGAGGAAAGGGGAGAAGGTGGAGGAAACTCCCTCCATCTGGCTGTCGCCACAGACTAAACGCGGGCGCTCGCGTTTTTATCTGGCGTTAAGCGTGAAAGATGGCGCCGGGTAATCCCCGTCACCCTAGCGCGTGCGGCCTGTACTTCGTCGGTGTCCCGCGGGCAGAGCTGATGCCGCTACGTAGCTTTCTATTGTTACGGCGGAGATGCGCTCTTTTCTTTCGTATTATCGTTTAACTGAACCCAAGCGAAACAATATAAAAATTTCGCTACTAGAATAAAATTAACCAGAATAAATTATAGTAGTAGATTTGTCGTAAAAATTCGGCATTTTGAGGAAAATAAAAGTTGAAATTGATATTCAAATACAATTTTTACAACGTAGATATACAAGGAAGAATGAATTTCTTGAAAGCATTTTCACGTCTGTGTTATGGTAATCTAACAATTGTTTCAAAATTATTTCTAATCAATTAATTAGGTTCATCTACAGTCGTTCAACTAATCCAGACTATTCGATTAATTTCTGCCTGTGTTCATCTCATTACTCTGCATCATTAAATATTTCTTAAAACCAATCCCCTCCCACGATTTGCTGTCCACGTTTTTATAAAATTTCTGTTCTATTAATGTAAGATATTTGGAAGTACATTCCCAATATCTTTACATAATTGTTTGTGAGTAATTACAACTTTCAATGAACTACAGCTCCGGAGAGAATACATGAGACGGAATAAAAAAAATATTGTCTTTCCTTTCCGATGATGCAGAAAATGTTATAACGAAGTTTTTAATACCAATTTAATATTTGAATCTTTATTCAATCTTTTTGAATTACTTTGTTATACCTGGTGCTGCCTACTGCATTTGGATTTCACCATCTAATCCTCAATGAACGCTCCACTCCCATTGATCATTTCAGTACCTCGACATTTCAAATACACCAAGCACAGAAACATTAGATACTATGAAATTTTTCAAGCTAGAAAATGAATAGTTGTGAATGGAAAACAAACGAAAAAAAAAAACTTCATAGAAAACGTCACATTTATCTCATCATGCATTTTAGTTATGTGTAACTCAAAGGATCCATCTAGCATTTCAAAATGATCTGAATACCAAGTTTCGCTACGTATTGGATACTAAGACGTCTAGCATACGGCGAGGTGAATTTGATAAAAGAAACTTGCTATTTATAATGGTAATTACTGTGATAGTCCTGTACATGATAAAGAGATGACTGGAGGTGCATAAATTTGTAGTAAAGTGATCCCCAAGTATTAACTCATACATATTCATTTCATTCAATATACTTATAGACTTACATTTATTCATCCTTATATCCATTCATCCAGTTTTCCTCGTTTTGTTATACAGAAGAAAAAGAAATAGAAAAACTGAGACATGTAGGTAGAAGTGTGCGAGTCAGTTCCAGTCCAGATAGTTTCAGTTTAGAAGCAGTTCGCTTAGCCGTTCCATCGCAACGAATCTGTTGCGACCATGAAACTCGCTTCTGTAGAAATGTATCATTGTGACAAGTGTGTCTTTATTTGTATTGTAACGAATTGCGAGGAGAGTGTTTTTTTCCCTCAGGGTATAGTTATAAATAAATAAATAAATTTATTGTCAAAAAACAGTACAAACTGCGTATGACCACGTGGAGGAAAAAAAACTAATTTACTCTCCGGAAGCAAGCAAGGGACCATCCCATCAATTCCGATCAAGGGCCCTAAGGCAGAGGCGGATTCAAAAAATTCAGCAAAAATTCCTAGATAAGATAAAAAGTTAGCTGCGAGTTATAATACTAATAGAATGTCAATATGTTTGTAATTTTAAGCAAAAAATTACATGTAAGTTATTATCGAACTATAGATTATTCTGAGTATAGTGCTTAAAAATTGAAATAACACTAAATTCACGATTTATTGTTACAATAGACCCGCCCCTAGACAAAGCCTAGAGAACCTGTATGAACCTGTATAAACAGAAGTTTGACTTCAATGTTATTGATTATCGGGAAAGATGAGTTGTAACCTGACACCTATGAATAGACAAACAGTCCCATTCAGAGCTCAATGTATGGCTGAACTCTACAGACACACTTGGATACCACGTGATTGCTGCCTCGAGAACAATGCCAGTGCGCTCCGGCCACGCAAGACAGATCTCGCTCCACAGCTCTCATTGCAAACGACTTGTCGCTGTTGCAAATGGAACTGTTAGCACCACGCCGTTGCTACGAAGCGACAGAAGCTCGATGTTACAGAAGTGTATCGACTGAAACCCTACAGGTACTGATGAGAAAAATGTCAATAGACCTGTACTTAAATAAATTAAAACTGTATTGGTATTTGAGGAAGAAAAGAATGGAGAATGTTAACGGACTAGAAATAGAGGCGGAAAGAGAGAAAGGATTCCATACACTGACAAAGAAGTTAATTGAAGTGTACAAAATCAGGTGAGATAAGAGCACAAAAGGACGAACAACTTATCGATTCATTAAAACGTGGAATATAAAAGAAAAAACAACAATGGTTTCAGTCGGGGAGATACACTCTTTAATATATGACTGGACATGGAAACATTCGCATATTCCTAATAAAAATAAGCAAGACAGCAGACATATGTGATTGTGGGAAGGAACATACACCAGACCATCAGTTGCGGGATTTGAGATTTATACAGACCAGAAATGGTAGAATTTATAATGAGGATGCTAGAAATTAATATGGTCATTATTTGAGACGAGAAAATGTTAATTGAAACCAAGAAAAAGTTAAAAAATTTACAACGAAAAATTGAATAATACGAAATGGAAGCAAGGCAGGAGTGAAGAGAAGGAGAGGAATAGGAAGTGAATATGTTAAGAATAAGAAGTACGGAGTTACTTCGTGTAGAAACGGGGTGATCTTGTGTTTATTTCGATTTGTTTCAGATCGAAATAAATAAAATAAACAAACCGGAAGTCAATTTTAATTGGAACTGTTTAGTGCGAGGTTGAAGCGGTGACAGTTGGAACGACGCACCTCTTGGTACAGCTTTATTCTTAAAATATTTCCTCCCGAGTTTGTTTTAGAGCAACTTCTTTCTCAGTTCTTCTTTTCAATAACGTCATAAGTGATTTTACAGATCGTATATTCCTCAGGAATGTTCCCCCCGTAATCTCCCACAAAACGTGTTATTTCGATTAGTCGTATAATTGATATCTTCTATGTTGGAAAGTTTGGACAAATATAGAGTTGTCTCCTTGGGATTGGATCCTATGTGCTACATAGGAGTTTCAGAAGGCGTGATTTGAACATCTGAAATGCAAAAGGTAAAACCATGCATACAAATAAAAATGTTTACAGATTCATAGCTAGGAGTCTCCAACATGGAATCTAAAGAATGCTCAGAACAGGTGAGAGAATCTAAACATTTTAGAACGACAACTCATCGGAAAACTGAAACAGAGGACGTATGTCAACTCTTGGATTTAATGGAGGAAATTATGTTCTTTCTCATGTTGATATAAAGTGAGGCTAACTCTTTTGCACTCTACCTTTAGCAATGCTATGGGAGTTCACTTCAAATACACGGAATTATATTTGGAGCAAGGTACACAATGTGTCAAGGAAACAACACAACTGCCTACTTCCGAGCTTCCATCATAAATAAATTTCAAAATAAAATAAGATACAACTAATAGTTCTGTATTATTTGTATTATAATGGTTCATGTTTTTCTTATTCGTATTTTACAGTTAGTTTAAAATGTTAGTTTATTATTCAGATGAACGTCATGCACTGTGGGGAAACTTTTTTGATATTTAACGCGTGAATTAATACTTTCTGACCTTGATTTCACCCTTCTACACCCCCATCACTCCGTTCCAGGGCGCCACCCATCAGTTAAGCATAATAAAGATGTTATGACGCGTATTATTCCTAAGAGGGGTAGAACTTGACTTAACGACCGATAACTCCTTAATAGCAGTGCTCCTTCACGCCTACTGGTGGCTCGAACCAGAACTACAACGGCTCCACTTAGGTTGGGAAGGGTTGGGAGCAATTATACTTGACGTACTCAAGGACGCAACTTCGATTTCTGAGAGGCTATCCAATGAAGATAATACTACAATGTTGGACAAGTGTCATATGAAATATTATTATTATATAATGTCAAATGAAAAGGATTCTGAGCACAGCAGGAATAAAATTTTTGTGTCTCGGAAGTAAAAGTGATGTACAAAATACTCGAAAGAAATAGGAATAAAAAGATACAGTTGAACAGATATGACGATCAGATAAAGTTAAAAACATTAACACGTACAAAGCAGGGAAAAGGGAAATAACAAAACTACAGAAATAAAAGAGACATTCTGAATTATCAGAATTAATGTACGATAAATATTTGCTCTCACAAGGTGCCAATTAATTAATCAAAATGAATCAACAACTTATTCTTGGTTCTGAATTTCTTCCCAACAAAAAGAAGAGGTGGAGAGATAATAAAAGTTACTGTTTTTTAAATCTCAAATAACATAAATTTTAGTTCATCTGAAATATTAATATGTGCATTGTCATTGCACATGGAAATAGTATCTAGATGTAATATATTCATAAATTTTACTCAAACATCTCAATAATTATTATTTGCATTAAAAGAGTTTAAACAGTATACGTGTATACAATCTAGAAAAATGTCATGCACACGCGTCATTAAAAACGTATATTGAAATGCAAAACAAAATCCTGATTACACACACACAAGAATTGAACAAACAAATTCCAAAAGACCACATTTCAATATGTTTTGTTGAAGCGAAAGAAATCAATAATTTTTTTTTCTCCACAGGCGTACTACTTTGCATATTAAAAAATACTAGTATTGCATCTCTTTGATTAGGTAGTACAGGATGAAAGGAAAGTTTTATTAATGATAAATCACAGTTGTTCAAAACTTCAGAGCATATTTTGTTTCACTGGATTTCCGATCACAAATATAACTATTTAGTTTTACACATATATAATAATCAAATGTATTACGTTTCAGTTATGTAAATGTAGTAATTCTTCATTTCAATTTTAGTCACATAAACCTTGATCAATCCAAAAGGTACATTGCCAAATCATGTTTCTTTGGGTATATAGAAACTAGTCTTCAATTGTCACACCGAAATAACATCTATACCAAAATTAGCGTGTTTTTTTAATTGAACATAAACATTCACAAGTTTTATTTTGATGTATGATTTAGTTATCTAGCTTGCAGATATCTAACACACAGATATAAAAGTAAAATTTAATAAAATTTATTCCCATCTTAATTATTATTAACTTAAACTCATTTTCACAATCGCATTTTTATAGAACATGAGATTAAAAAAAGGAGTAAAACTATCCTCTTAATTTTTTTACCAGAAAATGTGTATAGTGAACAGTTTGTCTTATAATTCTCGCTTGTTCATTCTCTACATATTGTAGTGTCAGAAGATTTTTATGGAAATAATTTTTCATTTAGTAATAGGAGGGTAGATACCAAGTACCAATTTATATCTCCGATTTCTCAAAGATATTGAGCAATAAACACGTTAAGTCCCAGTACCACGGTCTTCATCATGCAACATTCGGGACCGCGTTTGCAGTTAGCACTGTATAACATTTAAGGGAGAGACACTACACCCTGCTCATTAGTGGCACGCGCTTTTAATTTTAACTTAAACGTTTTGTCTATTCTGAAGTTAGTTTTCTGGGGAATTAGTTCACAATTTTACTTGGGTATTGGTGAACACGTGGATACGCAAGTTCCTTACCCCTACTGGAATTAAAAAAATGAGATAAATTTCATTTGGAAGCAAAATTCTAGTTAAAGTACTGGTAACAAAAGACCAACCACAACTGTGACGGAAAATGTTACTACAACCATGCGTTTGCGGAATGATAAGGTAGGTATCCAAAATGAACTTTCAGCAGACAAATATATATAAAACAGATGAAACTATCATTGGATCAGTATGATAATCTTGGAATTCAGTTTTCAATTTTGTTTTCTTTGTCTTGTCTTCATCTTTCGACAGTACAAAACATTGTACGTTATTTCGACAGAACAAGAATGAGAAGCGACCCCGCTCCTTCATACTAACTATCGGTCCCTTATGGAAAAACGATTATGCACATTCTATGATTTCAACATTCTTTATCATTTTTTGCTTCCAACAGGTATTTCCACTATCTTGATGAATCAGGTTTTAAAAATTGCTAATGCACCATCTTGTATGGTAGCGTGTAGTTAACCCAGTCATCATCTTAATTTGTTCCTGCCCCTTTCGTTTGCTTATCAGTGACATTTTTTTTGGTACCCTCTTTCGCCTCCGGTATTCTCCACATAAACATATGGCATAATCCACAAGCCTAAAGTGTTCCGGATCTTTCGAAACTGTCTGTTATAGGGAGAAAAACGTGCGAAGTGTTTGAACAATATTAAAGCAGAAGACAATGTCATAGAGTGAACTCAAAAAACGATAAATAAGGAATCGAGATAGCCATTTCAGGAGATACATAAAACATATATAGAGAATTAAGCATGGGTCAAAGATTGCTGATGATATTGAGAGCTGAATAGTAACAACGCTTCATGGTGAGGGACGGTCACAGATCATATCATAACAGACATGTTAACAGCAGATAAAGGCGATTCAAGTAGATGATAAAAGTGAATGAGAGACAAATTTATAATTTCAAAGAAAACGTCGTGGAGTGTCGAAGAATTGGTACACGACGAAAAGTAAAATAATGTAAAAAAATCTGGAATAGAAAAAGACTTCCAAAAAAATTATAAATCAGTATAATTTTTGAACACGATGATATATTTAAAAGATCAATCGGTTTCGAAATATTTATCATCACAGTACATGGTAAACTCCTAAAAATCATAATAACACATTTAAATATAAATTGTTTGAAATATCTTCCACATTAAACTCTTTGCAATAGCCTTATCGGCAGATTGAAAAAAAGCGCTACCAAGACTCCTTTTTTGCGTAATAAATTTGCACAGTACTTCGAAGACGGTGTGACCTACAGGAATGATCGTGGAGTATTGGGGGAACAAAACACACGACAGGGGACATCTGCGCCAAAATCGACCTACAGGAATGATCTACAGGAATGATCGTGAAGTATTGGGGGAACAAAACACACGACAGGGGACATCTGCGCCAAAATCGACCTACAGGAATGATCTACAGGAATGATCGTGAAGTATTGGGGGAACAAAACACACGACAGGGGACATCTGCGCCAAAATCGACCTACAGGAATGATCTACAGGAATGATCGTGAAGTATTGGGGGAACAAAACACACGACAGGGGACATCTGCGCCAAAATCGACCTACAGGAATGATCTACAGGAATGATCGTGAAGTATTGGGGGAACAAAACACACGACAGGGGACATCTGCGCCAAAATCGACTCTCCTGGAACCGATTCGCAAAGATTCTAAGAGATCTCAAAAACAATTTTCCGGCAGTTTAGAATACTTTCCTTACACACCTATTACTTATTGGAATGTATTCTTTTCCGTGTTTCTCTTTTTACTTAGTGCTAACTCCTTCGAAGTTTCAATACCCTCCGGAAATTTGGAAATTTGAAATTTGGATTTCGTGTCAAAGAGGATAGCCGTCAAAGGAGATGTAATACAGATTTTGGCAATGTCGGAGCAGCAGGGAACTTACTTCTTGTGAGATGAGCACAACTTGCATTGGACTCCTCTCCAAACCCAGTCGCTCCGACGTTGTCTCCCCGAGGAAAGCTCACATAACCGGTCGCCGAGGGTCCTCTCATCACTTACTGAACTTGCTAATTAGAAACTCGATTACTTGGTTCCCTCCCGAGGGATGTTAACAAGTACTGCCGGTGGTGAGCTCACAGCCATCACCATAAAGCAAAGCTAAGGTGACGGAAAGTGTTGGTTAGGGTGACGGTTGATGCTATGAAGATCACAAGGAAAGGAAGTAGTGTTTAGACGAAATCATGGTGGAAACAATATGGGATGAGGGATGAAGAAACGTGTAAATGTAAAGGAACGTGAATATGGTAGATAAGATAAAGTTCGAAGTAAAGTATCATAAAAGACTCTTGCAAAATTATGATGGAAAGACGAGAAGCAATACAAAGAAAGAAGACCATAAAAATGTATACCAAGTATTTGAAATATAATGGGGTAACCCGAAATATAGTTAGAAAGAGTATTGTATGGATTTGTTGGGTAAATAATATAGTTTGGGTAATATACTTGGCTTTCCAATTTATGACGATTCAAAGTTCGAATATATTTGGTTTAAATATATTTTTAACCCACAAGTTAGAGACCCATATGGCTGCACATTACTGAATCTCATGCAGATAAAAATTATCTACTTCATGCTATACAAATATTTAGAAAATTGATGGTGCATCCAAACTCATTTATTCTAAAGTAAATTTTATTTTGTGCCTTGGCTTGTCTTCTGTACATCTACAGTTCAGAGACATCAAATAATCCGATCAGCGATTTTCCTCGGTTATCTTCAATGACATGACTGAAGGCAACTCAGGAAGGTTGGAATAAATTGTTTTGCAGCTTACTCTCAACGTCTTAATGAAATATCTGAGACCTAAGTGATATTTTTTTAAGAACATATTAATTCATTGACCTCTTGATACATTTCGAAAATTTTATACTAAAGTAAAAACGTTAATATATATGTTATCTCCTCTCTGACTTACAATATTCTTTAATATAATATATTAAATAATATGAATGTTAACATGTGGAACCGCCCACTTTGGACAAAACCAGCAATAAACTCATCTTGATATATCAATCTCTAGTTTTTTATTCTTTTCTCGCATAATAAACTAAAAATAAACTTTTTAAGAAGCAGAAATCACCCATACATGTTATAAATTTGTATTATAAGTAGTCTTTCTGTGTCAGTGCGCAAATTATCATATACATATCACCACTTCCGATATCATTACACACTTCCGATTTCATTACACACTTTTCAACTGATTTTAAAGTTCGTTTGTGCCCCTGGATTTTAGTTTTTTACCCTCTCTTTGTCTGACCAACATTACAATCTTTGCATTTTATTTTGTGTACTACATTACAAATATTTTATTTATTTTATTATCTACTTAACGTGAGATTCGACTTACGAGAGTACATCAAAGAGTATAATCTTGGACACTAGAACGCGGTCTCATCCACTTTTATCGACTGGGAACAAGAGCACAATATTATTTTTATCTTCAATGATAACAAAGTGATACTGGTGGAAATCCATCGAGGATTCTTGTCATTGAAACTTCGGGCTTCGGACTGAGTAAGATCGTAGGAGACGAATTTTCATGACACAAACGCTCAGGAGATATTGAGGATAGGAGACGAAAACCTCACATGTGAGTGACATAGTGTTCTCCAATGTTGTCGATCAATGAACACAGCTCTCATTTGTATATTAGGTAAAAGAGAGAAATGAAGAGAAGGTACAGAGCACTAAACTACGTAACTAACGTAGTATTTCTCGAAGTAGGGAGCACAGGATTTTTTCTTGGGATGGAGGAGGCGACGGTTTTTCTCGTAGATCTCCCGGGAGTCTGGCAATAGGCAAAAGGAATTGGAAAGTTGGTGCACATTTATGCAATTTTAAGGCAATTAACGATTCTGTGCGAGTTTATTTTTACTACCCAACGTGAAAAGTATATTTTCCTACAAAATACAAGAAAGCATTACTTCTATCATTTTCAGTTGGGATTCTTGAGTCCGGATTTATCTCTCCTAAATCTGCCTTTGGTTCAAGGAACAGTAAACATATTATTCTACATCTAGACTGTTCAAGATATCAAAGAAATTTAAATAAGGCATACAGTCATAAATAAAATGAAACTTAATTCAAATACTAACCCAGAATTAATAATAATAATAATAATAATAGTAATAATAATAATAGTATTTTTAATCCGCAATACACAATACAATAAGAACATAACAAATAATCGTCCAAATAACTATAAAAAACACAACAATTATTTTGGAGTCTGACATTGCTTTTGATACACTAAACTGCATTGACATGTTTTATAGTCTGATTTTACACCCGACTGTTTAGAAATATTTTTCACGACTCTATATTTCCTTCCTGAAAATATCGGTTAGGAATAATTTTTTTATTAAAACGATACCATACAACCAATCGAGTCCTGCGCATCCCACGTAAAGGCGATCTCTACTCCAGCGCACCGAGTGGCGACAAACAGAAACGACGAGAGCAGTCTCGAAGCTGCCCCTCGAGGGGACATCGGAGCTGTAGAGAGCAGAGCAGTGCTCAATTTATGCCCCAAATGCCGGTTCCTGTCCTCGTGTGCAATCGTACCGAAATCCTCCCATAAACTGATCAGATTTCATAGCTGCGAGAGGGGAAGCTGTCGAGCAGACTGAATTTAGAATTCAGATTCCTTGCACTGTCGGTTTAATCCCACCCCTAGAATATTCTCCGCGTTGATGTACGGGGACGCGGGAAAGGGGCTGTTCTCTCAAGGATATACTCGATGCAGACAGCAAAAAAAAAAAAATACCAAGGAATGTTCTTTCAAAATGATTCATATCGAGAACTCACGTACATTTAAAAATAATTATGACAATTTTCCGCTCAAATAACAGTCGTAATTGTCAGTTACATTATGAGTTTTGAAACATAAAAATCAAATCAAAAAACATCTTTGACTCCTACAATTTGAAGGTGATGATTAAAATTAAAATTTGTACATTCATATAATATCCCTTTTGTAAGTTTTGTATGTTTAAACATAACATTTGTATGTGACACCCAAAAAAAAATATTTATGGGCAAAATGAGAGCATCTGAAAACCCCAAGATCCGTTTTTTTAAAAACTGTGTATTATTTCGACAAGATTCGGGACTGTCAGTTTCCTCGTAGAGGGCTAACATTCTTAATGGAGCGGAAGTTTAAATTACGCTTTTGTGAACACTTGACGGTGACAATGCTTCCGGAACGTATCACAAATTTCGATGCGCAGTGGTTGATGTACAAAATATATATTTTTTATTTTCTCGATGTTTCCTCTATTTTTCAACGTGAATCAAGTTCAAAGTTGATTTAGAAATCGTGACTTCTGACAAATGTAGCGTAAAACCTTCCAAAATTTAATCAAAATGATTTAGATCTTAATAATGTCTCCACTCTCTAGTCAATAGAGAAACAGAGTGACGATCGTGGAGATGCTTGGAGGCGTCTGGCGAAACTACATCTAGGCGACTTTGTGAACGTTTTTACTATGTTCTACACGACTTTTTTTAATGTATTTTTGATGTTATTTTTTCAAAACTTTTCGCATGTATATGTTAAACTCATTTGTTCCACAATGATAGAAGTACAGGTATGATTTTCGTCAGCCTTTTTAGTTATGTACGTAAGACATTTCATTTAACAAATATAAACTTTCTTGTTTATAATTATACCTTTTCCATAACACAACGTGCGTCTGAATAATTATATTATTAATATGTTTGAATCTCGAGTGCTATGTGCTGCTAGTTTTTCTTAAATCTCAGGGAGTGGGACTAGGTTTTGAACAAAACCATGAAGTCAATATGTTCTTTTTCTATCATATTTTAAATTTGAATAGAAGAATACTCCCTTCTCAGTTTGTAAGGTTGTTAATACTCGTATGTAGAATGCAATGAATTATAGTTATTGCAATGTTTACCAATTGTTTTATTTTTTACTTCCAAATTTTTACGTAGTTCACACGTGTAACCTCAAAACATTTTAATTTTCTAACATTACTATTATTCTAGAACAAAGCAATGGTTCTGTACAAAACTTGAAAGTTCGAATTCTTGTGGACTAGAGTATAGTATACAAGCTTATTTTTTAGAGTGAAAGTCATTTAATCTGATTTTCGCTGGGTAATCTATCCTCTCTAAATTTAATTTTGTAAAAAATGTCATTACAATTCTATTAATTCATACACAATTTTGATTATAGTTAATTATTTTCACTACATCACGATATATTACATTGTTTTATAGCCATTTTTTTATTTGAATTGAGTGTACTACGCTTGAACATTCTGCATTGAGTTTCAATTTGGAATGTAAAACGGGCGACCAACCATGTTTTTATATAACGGAAATATGTGAACCGTGAATTTAGAAACGTAAGAGAGAGAAAGAATGTCTTTGTGTTCAACTTACTGCAGTGTGGAGTGTCTCCTGACGACCAGTATAATGGGATAAATACATTAAATGGCTAAAAATAGTTTCTAGACATTTTGCCTCAGCATTGCTGGAAATTCAAGTAAGAAAACGTACACCGTAGAAAAATACGTGTAATTTACAAGAAGATTAAGTACAACCCATAAAACCACTTCTTGGAAATAACGCAGAATTCCTGAGCTCCCTCATCATTTCCTACCACCCAGATGAACTTACCCTTAAATCCACCTTCTTCCCCACAGCGCTCATAACCTTTAAGCACGTCCGCCTCGCTTTCGTCACGTGACCGGATCCATCACTGGAAGAGCCGAGGGGAATCCCCGCTGGCATTTCTGACGCCAGCTCCACGTGCAACGCCCAAGCAATACAACTAACAATAGTCACGAAATAGGACAGTATAGAAATATTATAGTATTCTAATTAATAAATCATGAATTTCAAATGACATAAAGGATAATATTACAGAATATGTAGTGGAAAGAATACGTTTCACCCTTCATGAGTGCAAAAATAAGAAGGAAAGGTATGAAATCCCGGATAATTAGAGGGACAGAATATTTAGAAGGTAAATACCCTAATTAGAAACACCTATTCTAGGTTTACTTTTATTGAAATCAGAATAAACACAATTTAAATAAAATAATGAAATTTTTGGTGGAATTCACTTAATTGTTTTGAATGAGAACATGAAATTCAAAAACTAAAAATGTTTGACATATATTATGTCTCCTGATATTCCAAAAAAGTAATGAAAGTATTTAAACACCCTCTCTCTATTACCATTATTTGTTCTCCCATGTTTCTTTCGCTATTAATGAAATGGTGGAACACCATCGCAACAATCTATAGCAACATGACCAACATTTTAGCCAGTACAACTCTCAATAATTCATCTTTAATTCTACAATGTTTCGAAGCCCGTGATCTCCCCAGCCCGTCAACCCGTGCACTGGGAGTGATATCCGCAAGGGTTTACTCGATGGCACCTGACATAGATACCAAGGACCTGAGGGGGAAAGGGAAGGGCAGCAGGATCACCGCGTGTGACGAGGCTCCTCCATCTCCCTATAATTGCATTCCTGACGCCGCGCCGTCCTAGCAGTAGCTTCCACGTTGACGCGTGCACCCCTATCCGCGAAACGAGGAAACGTTCTCTCCCGCATAACACCCCTCTCCTGCGTTGACTCCAATTCCCAGGGCTGGTCACTTGCTCGACTGTCGGAAATAATTCAAGCCATCAAGAGTATCTTGTATATTCATTGTAAACATTTTTGCTTAGTAAGCAAATTGATCAATAGTGCATTCAGAACAGATTTGTTTGCGAGATCCAAATTCTCTAAATCTTTGGATATGACATCGCTAGATTTGGATGTGACATTCTAATTTTATAGTATCCGAACTATGCGAACTATTCCCCTCCACGGTGATTTCTCAGTACGATTGAAAGTGTACAGATTTGTAAAGACATTGTACACATTTTCAAAATTCGAAACGAATGAATCGAATTAATATTACGTCTGGAAATTTTTCTTTGGCACTTACATCTTATTTTGTCTCTGCTTTTGATAAACGATTTAATTTTCAATTTTACTAATATATTACCTCAACAGTAATAGTGACATTATTCATCCGATATCTTGTTGACAAAAAGAAAGCGAATTCTTTTATAACTGAGAGTTTAATATTATATATACATATAATTACACACATATATACATATATTTTGTAATTTTCCCCACTTAAAGATTTTAATTGTGATTCCTCTGGTAAATGACTTGTTTTCAATAACGGAGGGTGTAATGGTACAATTTTCAATTCCTTATTTTTTGCAAATATTTTTTTTCTCAACTGTTTTCTACTTTATAGCCAATCAATTCATATACGTAATTGTAGCCATGATATGTACTACCCTTATATTCTCGTTTTGAATCATTCGAAATTATAGCTATTAACGTAAGGACTGAAAATATAAATTACTAACACAAAAAATAGGTGATTCTAACAGTCTCTAATTCATCGTCATTAAAAATGAGTAATAATTGCACAAACTGTCGTAAATGATATGATTCTCATTTCTGGGAACAATATTTGAAAATTACAGACTCAAGACTTTGACTTGTGGTAATAACTCAACCAATTTTCCCGAGTTCAAGGGGGTGAAGGAAGTCCCTAATATTACTGGCATGTTAGATAATGGAGGTCAGAATGTTAAAATTAATGTTTCAAAGCTGTCTTAAACAACCTTGTACTTCTCTCCGACCTTGCTTTAAACTATACACCACCAATATTCCTTGACTGACTGAGGATCATGTTTCATTCGTCATTGAGCACATCGTATTTCTTTGTCCACCCTTTCCTCCACGTTCGGAAACACGCTGGATAATTCATTCTTATAACCATAGTTCGAAGTATCTCATCACCGTATTTGAAAACGATAATTATCAAGAATTAGCTGCATCCGACCGAGTAATTCGCACAAACAGTTAATGAAGAAGAAAAATAGGTAAGGAGTTTAAATATATTAAACTACTGGCAAACTTTTCGTCCAGTTAACTTCAGACTTACAGTACAATGTATGGCAAAATCCACTTTCCTCAGTTGAATCTACGAAAGGTAGTGCTAGAGTACATATAATTAAATCACTAAAGTCTGAAACGGACTTAAATATACAGAGTAAATGTACTTATTGTGATTTCAACTTATCTCAACGGCCATTTAGAAATAATGACAATTATTTCCTTATAAATATCACCTTTTGAATTATGAAAGTGATGGAAGTTTATTTTGGTTTGTAGTAAATTTTTAATAGTACTTTTTACACCGCTGTTACCTAAAGGTCACAGGACATTTGAGAAAGATATTTTAGTTTGCCCCGGGGTGAGATGCATAAATCACAAAACCGTTGCTATCGGACGTCAAACGTTTGTACGTCATTACGTGTTTCCAACGAGTCAAGCGAGTTTTTTAATATTGTTTTTTTACTACACTATTAACTGATAAATACAAATTAAACTTATTTTTCATATTGTCGTATTTTAAAATAATTGGAACAGAAACAAAGAAAATAATTTTACATCTCAGTGACTTGACTAACTTAGTCGAGTGCTGGTCCCAACCTTAATGTCTCGTAGGAGTTACTCAACTTTATTTATTTTTTTCGATCAACGATTTCAATGCGATTTCTAAAAGCGATGAATTTATGTTCTTTTGTCTCTCTTTTTTTTACTTTGTTCTTCCATTGTTTTGTAATCTCAATTTTTATTTAGGTGCTCTCTTTCGAGCATTGTGAAGTTCCGTAATTGCAGTATTCGTACAGACCATAATGGCGATTGACATTTAAAACTCAGAGTAAGAGTTTTTTATTTATATGTTTCCTCTTCCACTGCTCTCATGCGTTAAGACGGTACAATTCGATTTTAATTTTTATTTCATAGCAAATCATTAAAAAAATGTTCATAGTTAAAATGTAAGTTAAAAATTCTTGTGCAGTTAAGAAATTGGATAAAGATACCTTATTTCAGGCAACACAAAGATTAAAATTTTACAAAAGTGTTTCCGTGAAGGAATAATAATTAAAGCAATAATATTACGTACACAGGGCAGTTTGGGGAATTCTTGTGTAATTCTCGAGTTAATTTTTTGTTATTTTTCAGAGATCTAACAGCATGTGACAATGAGCTACTTTACTGAGGAATTCCCGGATTGGAATGGGGCAATGTGTTATTCACGCAACCTTCGAAAAATGATCAATTTACTTGTCACGATGAACAACACATGACAAATATTGCTTTTAAAAATAATAAGAAACAAGAGTACCATCTGATGTGATATTAATAATTAGTCCAGAGAATTATTATTAATATTATAAAGTGTAAAAACATTAAGGTTTTTACATCAGTACACTATTAATATCAATAAACAAAATTAATAGGATAGTTCAAAGCAATAAAATATATGAATTATTAAAAGGAATTTCATCTCAATTTAATTCAACCTTCTAAAAATTATCAATTCACTTAATCTTTTAACGATATTATATATACATTCGTTTCCTAATACAATATCATCCTTTCTGGCGTTACATAGACTACATCCAATACGATGTTAGCTGTACCAGTTTACGTTGAAAATCCCAAGATCCATCCTCAGTCTTTCAGTCGCTCATCTACAATCGAAGCACTACTCCCCCAACAAGACAATAAATTACATCGAGATCCGTAGCTCTCCCCGATGTTTGTAGAGACAGTTTAATTATGTTTATTGAAAATAATGGGGGCCACGACTCGCGGCCCTTAGGCTCCGAGGTAGAACGGCCCTCACCGAACCGCGACCTGGTATTTCAATTGACCCTTGTACGTCTGCAAGACCGGCGTCCACCGGAGAAATGGATTCGGCTCCCTTCTGAAGCGAAAGGAGAAACGCTGGAGAGCGGGAAGTTCTTGGGAAAACGCAGGCACCTGCATCGGGATGAGCTTATAAAGAAGGGTCGCGTTCGGAAATTCTTGCGCTTTATGATGCAGTCCTCCACTCTTTATGTTGTACCCGAGGGTCTTAACTTTGTAGTCAATTACGTTGTGCGTACAAGTTGGTAGAGAGGGTGATTAGTGTTTGCATGCGTGTGGAGGCACTGGTGGAAAATGAGTTAAGGAATTAATATGTACATAATGACTGTGTCGGAATAGGGTATAAATTAATTTTTACCGTTTCTAGCAAGAAGAAAGATGTAATTTTTTATTTCCACGTTGACTTTGACCTCTGGATTCATTTAAGATTGGGTATAACACTAATTGAAACCACTTAAAATGAAAACAATTTTCTTAACGTGTCAAAGTTTACGGGAATAATTTGCCTGTATATTAGAGTAAGAAGAGTATATTTTTATTGTATGAGGACATGATCCCTTTCCACTATAACACGAGAAAATCGGACTTATATGTGCAGCAGGAGCAGATCTAGACCGTAATCAAGGGGGGGGGGGCGGAATAAATCTGAATTAGAAAAGGGTCTGTCTCTTATACACATCTAGATGTGTATAAGAGACAGCCNTTATACACTTTACTTAAAATATTATTGCAAATATTATAGCGATTTTGTATTTTAATATAATACATCAATTCATCAAATAGATCATTCAAACTTTTATTAAGTAGTGACCAAATTTATTAATTGTTTAAAATGGTAAATATATATTAAAGGATAAAGTTACATTTTGTCAATTTCAATATGTTAGGTTAAATTACAGATCCGATGGTGGGTAGGGGGCTATAGCCTACTTAATTCACCCCCCCCCACTGATCTGTCCATAATGTGCAGCACCCATTCCAACATTTGTAGTTCATTTGTGTCACAAACTTAGAAAACTTATGCTGTTCGGAATTTGGTTTTTGTTTAATTTAAAAAAGTGAAAACAATAATTAAAAAGTCAAATTAATATACTCCTCAATCTTGTTGCAGAAGTTAAATCAACCGAATTTTCAATAGTTCCATGTTTACACACAATTTCTTTTTATATAACAAAGAATTTCAATTGAAATAAAACTAATGAGATAAAAACTATCTGTTGATGTTTGAAATATGAATAAAAGTAGACACGAGATCAATTTCTTATAGTTATTAGTGCATAGCGCGACTTAACATCATAGTTTATTTCCAAACAAATTAAAGAATGAAAAATTACAATATCTATTTCTTTACAATGTAAAAATAACTATATAATGAATCATGAAAGGAAGATATATAAGCAATTTTACTCCAGTCCTGCATATAATTTTATGACTTTGTTCAATGCTAACTTCCACCACAAACAAGCAGTAGACTATCACCATCTGTGATTCCTGAAAACATATGGTTAAAGACGGAATCTCGATTTATAAAAAAGATCAAATCGAAGTACAACGGTATACAATGTAATATCGTCTGTTAAATTGGCTATTCTATGACAAGTTACAAAACCGATTGTTATTTAGTTGAGTTTTAAATGATATAATGGATAGAGACAACGAGGAAAAATAATAAATTTTGAGTCTGTTTTAATACATAAATTACATACAACTTAACTTATGTGTTGGGATCTAATCAGAGCTGTTGTAATAATATGTTTATAAGGTAGAACATAAATTCGTTGAAACCCAGGCAAATAATAATAATAATAATTTATTACTCTGCTAGTGAGCAATGCTCGGTGGCAGATAGAAAATAATACATACATGATAAAATAATGCGAAGTTAAAAAACAAATCATCAATATCTATGAAAATATCGATAAAATACACACACAATCGGAATAAAATACTTAGAAAATTATTGCTTAGAAAACAATTATTGCATAGTACAACGATTATTGCATAGTACAAGAAATTAGATTTAAAAAATTATTTATCTACATGTGGTTCACGTGTGTGTATATTCACATACACACACAAACACAAACACATTTTCGTTTGCAAACAGTTACAGAAACACACTCATACGATCAAACACGCTCAATATACACATATGTCATTACTTTTCCTATACCCTTAATGTAAAAGTAATTGATACAACATAAATAAAATAAGTTTTAACTTTAAAAAATAACTTTCTTCGATTATAAAGTGTTCCCCACTCTGAATTAATATTACGAGTGTTGTCCCTAACAAAATTCGCGGCCTTGTCTGATCTCCAACTTTGTGTGATGTATTTTTGTATTAATATGATGATTCCACCCTGTACAAGTTTTTATTTATGTTATACCTTTTAAACATTTTATTACAACTGCTCTAATGAGGTCCCGACACATAGGACAAAAAGTAAGTCGAATGTAATGTATGCGTTAAAACAGTCTCAAAATTTATTATTTTCATCATGGTAAATAACCATTACATTGTGTTATATTAATAAGGAAATACGAGACAACATCCAACTCGAATACACTTTATTACCTTTAGAGACTTTATTACCCAAGGCATACATCCCTTTCCGTGCACCCATTTAAATGGGAAAATTGTGAACCCTTCCAAAAGGACTGGAAGGGAATAAAAATTGTTCGGTTGGCCATGATATATACTTCAAAACATTGATTATTTTAATGAACTTTTAAAAAACAGTATCGACGTATAGAGCGGCATATCATAATATTGAAAGAAAAAACACTTGCTCCTTGGTGACTCTTAGAGTAATCAGAATAATTATAGATTTTTAAATTACTATCAAAAGAAAGAAGACAAAGTATCCTAGCTGTAACACTGTGCATCGTTGTTGCCACGAATTGTATACATTTTATCATCAGCCTTTTATTTATTTTCTTTAGTTTTACAATTCTTATTCTATTTAGTGTAATACTTATAAACAAATATTAATTTAACTATCTTTTAAGCTACATACCAACGTTTTATGACGATAACACACAAGAACTGTACAAATAAATGGAATATTAAATATTGGATTTGCATTATCGGTTAGTATTACTTAGAGGTAAATCCAAGAACCAAGATTATTATTCTCTATATTGAAATGCTGACTGGGTATAGCAATGCAACACCGATTATTTTGGATACATTGGTCTTCATTCACTTTTGTTGATCAATAAATTTACTACTTTGAGAGTTTCCCTTATACTATTTCCAGTGAGTAAGTTCTGAAATACTTTTCGTTGACCAAAACCAATGATCAAAAAACCTACATGGTCCAAGAGTGATTTAGAGAAACCCTCAACTACTACGTAAGTATTATATTCTAGTACTATAGCTTTATCAGTTAAGTTATAAATCATAGGTCTCTATTGTGTTAAAGTATTGTCTGAGTAAAAATTTAATACGTGACCTGAATAAGTCTCCTCACATTGTTACCTCACATTGCATTAATGATCATTTGATGGATTGGGAAGATACATTGATTTTGGACAAATAAGTTAATTATTACAAACGTTGTATATCAGAAATGATATTTATAAAAAGTACCTACGGAAGTTTGAATTTACTCGCAGATACTGAAAAGCTATCTGGTGCATACAACACAATATTATAACATGTTTGTTTAGTTTCTGTTTTTCTGTAAACATATTTTGTGTTTATATTTATGTTTAATATGATATTTAATTGATTTGTTGTTACCTTTCTGGTTATAATTTGTTATTATTTAATCCACTGACGACGACTTAAAACGAAATCGAAACCATGTGAGCTCTTTTCACAAAAATATGTATTATTCGTTCATGAAAAGTCGGAAGTACTTTATTATTTATTTAATTACATTATATAATGCACGTTAATTGTCGAAGAATAATGAAACTAAGTCAAATGATGTAATTAAATTGTATATATGGGAGTAATTGACCCATTTCAGTCAGTGTGAACCCAATACATGAAGGGTTAATGGACCCCCTTGAATCCATTTAAAAGGGCGCGTTGAGTTTAAAAGAGTACAAACCCATTTTAAAGGGTACATGGTCCTATCATAAAGGGTTCATGGATCTCTTTACAATCGCTGCTAAAAATCACGGGGTACAATTGTAGAAAAGAAAAGGTACTTGAATGCTACCCAATGATCTTTGCGTAAAAATGTGAAATTGCACATCGAAATCATAAAAAATAGTACGCCTATTTTTATTACACCACCATTTATTCTTCTTTTTTTTGTAAGTAGATAGTTCTGTCTTTAAAATATTAATTTCCTACACATATTGTTCACTAAGTGTGCATTAGTTTATTCAGTTCTAAACTAAATTCACCTCTTTCATTCCTTCCCAACTCCGTTTTCAAGAACCGATCCACCCAGATATTAATAAAACGCTGCTGACTGAATTCATTTATTCTAATTAAATTTCTGGATTCCCTCCCCCTTATTTCATCGAATAAAAAAAGGAAAAGAATTTCGTGAAGCAAAAGCTTCAGAGTGTGAACGATTTGGACGTGCATGGGATTCCGAAAGCGTGATTAACGACTGGACACAAGAGCGCAGGATTTCTTTGGTCTCCCAACTACGGCGATGGGCAAACATTTCGAACAGGGCGGGTGGGGGAGATTTCTGTGCACTCACAGAACATTTGATAAAGAGAAAAGAGAGAGGATACACAGCTAGGGAGCGAAGCTATGACTCAAACTCTCAGGTGAACGGACATGGAACTTTGCGTTAATTAAAATATTTCAGTCGACGTAGAAGTATTGACTGGGCAAGTCGGGATTTTCCGTAAGCGATTGGTGGCGGTACCGCACACTCGCTGCAGTTGAAGTTGCGTCACTCGCACACTTCAAAAATGTATTTACATGTTTACACAAATCTTGAAAGTAATACGACACCACTGTCTTCTAGTAACTAAAACGTTAAAAGATAATAAAAAAATAATCACAAAGAACCTCACATACTGGTCAAAAGAGTTTTATCAATTCCTACACTTTCATTCACACGCCCAGTCTCTCAATATACCCAGAAAAATCGTCAATCCAATGAATTCACCTCTAAAAACACTATTTATTTTCGAAAATGCACTTCTTTTGCCAGTGTTTTTATGTAGCAGAAGCTACCATTCCTCTTAATATCCCACAATGCTTAATGAGATGTATCTCTTTCTTCTTTAATTGTCCTCTCCCACAATTGCGTAACAACAAATTAACGAATGCTTTACAGTTATGATCTTGGAAACGCTCTGCTAACATTCCCAATCCATAGAAGTTAAAACACGAGAATTACGTTATATCTAGTACCAAGGAACCTCTATCAATCCCGGTTTAAACAGACAACAGTAAATTGAAATACAAAATACCCATCTACTTTTCTTTCCTTCCCTCCAGTGTGGAGAGGTAAAGGGAACAGTAGGTCGTTGTCTTGTAGAATACATAAGAGGCCGATAGTTGGCAACGCTGCAAATAACGGAACCCTACTACAATTTAAAAATTAGATTGTGTTTGTTTATTTAACACCTAAATATATAAAAACAAAAAGTTGTAGACTTCAAGTACTTTTTAATATGGAACAGAACCGTTCAATTAAAAATATCCAAGTAGGTTTAAGTATGCTACATTGTGTTACAGTATGTTTATCAGATGTTCACGAAAAAATCCTCTGGTGGTAACTTCAGGTAGTATAGTCGTCAATATCTCTCGCGAAAGCAGCCTCCGGAATTCGTAAATAGTGTCTTAACACCTAGAAGAGATAGTAAGCTATTTTTGATTTTTATCCCACACCACTTAATGAAAATTAACATTTTTTTTGTGTGTGAAAGCTCTGTGCTATTGAAACGCAATAAGACATATAACGAAAGAATCAGACAATAATGCTAAGGGTAAATTATTTTTGCAGTGCATAAAATTACACTCAATTGATACATAAATATTAAAATAAAATAAAAGTAGTTGTTTACGCTTTATTAGGAAACAAATCTCTTTTATATATTGTCACAAATGACCTGAGCGAATCTTGTAAATTTAGCTTCTAACACATTACGAAAGACAAAACCAATTACCAAGAAACTGATCAATGAGCAATATAATGCATGTGACTCGGAAATTGTTAGTTTTTAAGTTAAGTGAACAAGTGAAGGAATGTAAGAATATGAATCGTGATTATTGAATATAAAAATGTTAAGTCGATGAAATAACAAATACTGGATTAATGTATTCGGTGTTTTTACCTCCCTTGAAAGTGATGAAAATCGTCGATAAACATTTTGAACGGTACAGAGGTGCAAGTCTTGGTGTGCATAGAAGTTACGAGTAAAGAAATAATAAAAAATCAAGTCAATAACAAACGTCGACGTTTAGGGCTATGCAACCCCTTCATAAAATTAAAAACTGACGGTGCGAATGTCTAGAATATTGTAATCGAAAAATGTGAACAACTTAATAGTGTTACAATTAAAACGTGTTACAGAAGGAATATTTCATACTAGCTGATTACCCGGCGTTCTTCCAGATTTTTCTTAGCCTAATCTTCTTTTACTCAGGAAAAAATAAAATATATCTACATTGTAAGATCAAAATACTTTTACTTACTGTTTTTTAAAACAAGTACGGTATCCTTATTTTTCATACTTATAATAATAGAAATTTAATACAAAAATTGACTGTACACACCATCGCGATGGAGCCGCGCCGGTTGAATTTTCGCTTCCGCGGCAAGACGCCACTGCACCGTTTCAAAAAAATTCTTGTAAACTATATACTATTTGTCGTCATTTTACGTTAATAGACGTTTTTAATCCTTTTTAAATACACTAAACAAATAATGTATTAGATTTCATGATTTATTATTTCCTTCTTAAATTAAGTATTTTAATACTTTACTTTTAATAACGTGTTCGGTAATTTAGATTTAACTTTTGTAGATAGGCATACGCTGTCGCGGAATTTTTTCAGAACTATTTGAAGCAAACAATATTGCCATTCGTAGTTTTTACCTATCTATATCGCAGCGTAAGCAAATACATCTTTTTCTATGATTTTAACAACATTCATGGTCAAAAACAATTTCTAGCATTCTTATCACTCATTTTAAAAATACAATTCAGCCTATGTTCGTCCTGGACATCTAAACTATGTCCTTGACAAATATGATCACGATCGGTTCAGTGGTTCAGGCGTGAACAGGTAGCAAACAGACAGACACGCTTTCGCGTTAGCATTTATTTATTCATATGGAAGAGATCAAAGAGAAAGTTGTCCTGGTCCGGGTTTTGCTCCAGTTTTCCTTCGGGTAGAGGTGGATTTCTTATACAGGTTATAGGCTTTGTCTAGGGGCGTGTTTATTGGAACAATACATCGTGAATTTAGTATTATTTTAATTCTTATGATTTTTTAACACTATACTCAGAATAATCGATAGTTCGATAATAACTTGTACATGTAAATTTTTTGGGTAAAATTACAAAAATATTGACATTCTATTAGATTATAACTCGTAGCTAACTTTTCATATTCTCTAGGAATTTTTGCTGAAATTTTTGAATCCGCCTCTGCCTTAGGGCCCTTGATCGGAAAATGATGGGATGGTCCCCTGCTTGCTTCCGGAGAGTAAATTAGTTTATTGTCCTCCACGTGGTCATACGCAGTTTGTACTGTTTTTTGACAATAAATTTATTATTATTATGACTTTTTGCGCTTCTTAGCCAGCTGGCTGGGAAACATTCCCCTATCCCTGTTGTCAGTGGGATTAGGCTCTGAGTGGGGGGGAAGGACGGAGATAATCTCAAGTCCTCGGCCCTATTCATTGAGGGTTTTTCTGATAGTGTGGCAGGTATCCAGGATGACTGACATTTGGATTAGGGATATGGAATCAGGAATTTTGAGGAGTTTCATGTTTCTTAGCATGTTATTTGGTACCAGTCCAGTCGTTGTTATCACAATGGACAAGATCTGTACTTTTGTTACTTTCCACAGTCTCTTGATTTCAAATGCGAGTTCACCATATTTTGCAATCTTGGTTTGATAGGCTGTCTGTAGATTGTGGGATAGTGGGATAGAAATGTCAATAAGAAAAACTTCTTCTTTTTGCTTGAAGTGAAGGTTGATATCCGGTCTATTAGCAGCAACTGTGTGGTCTGTTCTAATTTCACGGCCCCAGTAGAGTTTCACATTAGCATTCTCAAGAACTGGTGGGGGGTCGTATTGGTAATATGGGATGTTAATATGATCTTTTATTCCAAGGTTGGGGAGAAGCGCTTTGAAGACGATTCTTCCAACATTGTTATGACGCTTGAGATATTCCGAGTTTGCCAAGGCTGTGCATGCTCCCATAAGGTGTTCTATGGTTTCCGAAGTTCTATGGCACACTCTACATTTGTCATCTGGGAGGTCTTCATTGAGGATAAATTTCCTATAATTCTTTGTGTTTATCACTCTATCCTGTATGGTCATCATGAAGCCAACTGTCTCTCCGTAGAGATTTCCTTTCTTCAACCACAAATTAGATGTTTCCTTGTGAGTTTTTCAGATAACAAGGATGTGTACCATGAATCGATTTACGTTTCCATTGTTCAATTCTAAGATCAACTGAGTCGCATTTGCTTTCAAAATTATACACATTAAGATGTAATGGCGTAGCATCCACATCTGCATCACATATGATCTTATACAATGTACATTTTTCTTTTCTTTCATGGAAATATTTCCTCTAGTTATTAACTTGTGCATGTAGCTGGGTTAAATGCACAATCCCCAGACTACCAAGACTTGTGGGGAGAGTAACTCGCTCAATGGCAGCTTTTGGATGTCGCATCCTATTCTCACAGAGCTTTACCCTGATCTCTCTTTCAAGATCTTGTATATCAGTCATTGAACACTTCACAATTCCAAAGGAGTATGTAAGTAAAGAAATTTAATGCCTTCACTTTGTTGCGGCTGTACAAGTGGGTCTTGAGAATTGATTTTATCCTAGAGCAGACGTCAGCTTTCAATTCTGTTTTGATTTTCCCATGAGATATTCCATTTAACTGCATGAATCCAAGATATTTTTACCAGTCTCCAGAAGACAGGTCTTCTATTATACCATCAACTGTATCAAACCCTGATGTTTTAGTGATACTTCCTTTCACTACGTGAATAGACTTACATTTGCCCAGTCCAAAGGACATACAAATGTCTCTACTAAAGTGAGTGGTGATCTCCAGTAACTGGTGGTTTTGTTTGGGAGAACTGGCATATAACTTGAGGTCATCCATATACATCAAATGACTAATGACATATTTCTGTTTATCCGGGGTAATGATCTTGAAACCATATTGCGTGTTATTTAGAGCTTCACTCAACGGGTTGAGTGCGATACAGAACCATAGTGCACTAAGTGGGTTTCCCTGGAAGATGCCTCGCCGAATACTGATGGTCCTGTTTCCAAGGTAGTTTCAGGGGTTCTGAATTTCAAAACCGTTGACCATTTAGTCATATTTTTTTTAAGAAAATCGATTACTGTGGGATCTACTTGTAAGTGTTTAGAGATTCAACTAGATATGAATGTGGGATGGAATCAAAAGCTTTCTTATAATCAATGTATGTCATTCTCAGGTTCCTTTTGTTTTTCACTGCTTGGCTTACAATAACCGAGTCAATGGTAACCTGGTCTTTACATCCCTTAGTATTTTGACAGCACACTTTTTGCCCTTCACTCTTTACATTGTTATTAGAGAGATGAAACTGTATCTTCTCAGTGATAATAGCTGTCAGGTATTTATAAAGGGAGGGGAGGCAGGTTATAGGTCTGTATTGGCTGGAATTTTTTGTTTCTTCACCCTTAGGGAGAAGGTAAGTTTTTCCTATTGTGAGGAAGTCAGGAGCAATCTCAGGGTTCTGCAAAATTTCATTGTAATATTGTGCCATCTTATGATAAATCGCAGGTAGGTGCTTAAACCAAAAGTTTTGGAGGTGATCAGGGCCTGGAGCTTTCCAGTTTGCAGTTATCTTGATGGCTCGTTTTACATCTTCTGGAGTGATGATTGTTTTTGACATCTCCTTTATTTCCCGTACTCTCTCTCTTTCTTCCAACAGAACAGGAGAATCGGAGTTATGTACCATGGGTCTCTCCCATATATCGCTCCAGAATCCTAAAGTCTGATCTAAACGTGGAAAGTCTTCACCTGGTACAACCTGCTTTCCACGGATCTTCTGATAAAAGCCTTTTTCGTTGAGAAAAGCTTTGTTCTGTTCTTTTCGTTTCAAAGAAGTGGTGTACCGTCGGAGTCTTGCTGAATAGACTTTCAAACGTTGTGTATGGGAATCTATTATTT
>NNCF01126194.1:451885-507988 GCA_002313205.1 Laupala kohalensis
TATATATATATATCAGTTATCCCATGGCATTTCTCTAAGTTGGTTGTTAGTAACTGGTTTATATGATGTATTATCTTCCAAAAATTCTTGTAATACTTAGGTTTGGGAATATGAGGGCGTTTGTTAGGATCAATATCTAAAAATTCAATGTTGGCCCTGTGAAATTCTTTCTGTATCATTAACTGTAGATGTTTATCATCATCGTCATTATTATTGTTGATGGGTACGATTTTCTCTCTTTCCAGGGAGGGAGATCCTGCGCAATCGAAAATATTCTCAGTGTTATGTAACGGTGTTGGATCGACCGATGGGTATCGTGCAGGTGTTTCCATACCCAACTCATATTCTGTCTCCTTTTTTATGAGCACGATCTCGTGAGACGAGAGAAGATTGTTCCTCATGCTAGCCCTTCGTCTATCTGCCAAATTTTGTACTGACACTTTGCAAGCTAAGATAGGATAAATAGCTATAAACTGTTGGTGCATTGGATGAGTATAATGGGTGAGGTCTGTTTCAGCTTTGGTACTTCGCATATAGCAACGTATGACATCCACATTCATTTGGTTTGTCCATTCCAAGCGTTGTCGTATGCGACCGGCCCCAGTGGTTGCAGGTAGTGATCCATTATTTCTTCGCCATGTCGCTCTTCGGGTAGCCCGACCAAGGCCCGCCTGCTCAAATCTTGGTCACCACCGGCTCGCATTCTGTCACCTCCAGCGGCGGCTCCAAAGGTGCCCTGGCGCTCCCCAGGCAGCGGTCCATTTTCCGAGGCCTTACGACTCTTACTGCGTGTCTCCATCATAGATGGGTTTGCTTTTTATACCTACAGCCAGGTCTAGAGGAAAGATAGGAGAAGGTAAAGAAGAGTCAATCAGAAGATTAGAAGAGAATAGGACGGAAACTGAAGAACTCCCTAAGCTTTCGAAACCTAATCGCTTCGGGGTCGAAACAAACAAGAGGTTGCCAAGAGAAGCAGAAAAGAAAACAGATGCGATACAAGTAAGTGGAAGCAGTACCGCAGTAGACTCCTTTTTCCTAAACGGAAAGAAAACCCGGTTGTTTGCCACAGCCACCGACCTCCGACAGGGACTGCATTATTATTATTATTATTATTATTATTATTAGTAGTAGTAGTAGTAGTATTAGTATTATTGTTTAGGAAACGATGGAACGTCGTCCTTTCAACGTCTCCCTATTAACGACATGGAAATAATAGATAAAACGCGCCCATTTCTCGTCGGAATGACGAGTCACATTACTTCAAAAGAACGTTCTCTTCCTCAATATTTCTTCTCACGTACCAAAACAATTTTTAATCAATCTTACGCGTCTCTTCTCTGAAATGCTTCGACTCATTTTGTGTGTAACTCGTGCTTCATCCTCTTCAAAGAAGTGAACACTCGATGAAAAGAAATATTTCTTGTAAGACAGCACCTTCCGAACAAGACGCTCCTCCCGTGCCTTGTCCAAACCACCCACCCGCGTCCGACCTAACTGTTTCGCATCTTCGCCAGAATATGAGCGACGGCGCAGAGTCAACATCGCTTAACCCGGTAGTCACGACGTCCTATAAAAAACCACTAAGGTAATAACATGGAAGAGCCTTACAGCGGGGAAGGGTGGAAAAAAAAGGTGAGTGGTGAAAGGTAATGATCTCAAAAGACGAAGAGAAACATGTAAAAAAAATTTCGAAGAGGTAGCAAATGCGGGAATAGTGCAAACATGTCAGAAATATAGAATAAACTATATATTAATATTAAGATTAGATATTTGGGTGGGCTCGGCTATGGATAGAGGCCTAAAAGTTCTTGTGTACTCCTTAGTGCAGGTAGGTTTACTCCAACCCAAGGACCTCGCTATTGGGCAAAAGCTTCGCACAAATATAGTACGAGAGCAGACGTCTCCTCCTACACGTCGCATCTCCCGACTGATCCCCATGACGTGTAGATGTCTCCATTATTAATTTTAAATAGTAAAATTATTTTGTGATTGGTTAATACATCATATATTATCAAAACATTCTTCGAGTATACGTTCCAACATTTATTTTCTTCTGGAATGTAAAACATTGAGAAGTAAATTAATTTATTAATTGACCTCTCACATGATATTAATGTATACAACAAATCTTAATTTATTTTCAACTCAACAAAGAATGTCTTCGGAATTCAAACATTAAATCAAAGAAGTTCCTCTACTATTACTTTCACGGAATTTGGAGGTCCGACATTTACATAAACAAACACGAGATCGAACGTTTTTTGAGGAATGACATGAAATTCACAGAATATGAGTATGCAACAGTAGTTTTTTTTCAGTTATTTACGACCTGAATCCCTTTGTTAACTGTGTCTTTACGGGGCGGATATATACTTTTCAGTAGTAAAAGATAATATAACCGGTTATATCCATAATCATGTTTATTAATCAAAAGACAAAAATAGGAATTGCCGCAGAAGAAAAGTTCGGAAGAAAACTACGCGTATATCTTGGTCACCAACTATGAACCATACCAAAAACATTCTTTCACATTTTTAATAATAAAATTAGTATTTCCAAGTTTGTTGCAAAATACTCTCGAACAATGTCCTAAATATCTATCGTAGAATGAAAATTATTGAAAGACGTTATTTCCTCAAAGTTTGAGTCCCATACCTCGTAATCAAACATCAACTTGGATAATACAATATTCACTAGTTAATATTATTGAAAACTCAAAAAAGAAAAATGAACAAACTTAAAAAAAAACAAGTGAACAAAATTCCCTTTAAAGACAGTAGAGCAATTAAAAAAACAACACCAAAACATGAATATTAAAAGCTTTGAAAATGCTTAGAGAAAGAAAGATGAAAGAGGACATCGAGAATAATTTATGTTGTGACAATAAATTATTTATTATCTCGTGGTGGTCAAACGACTCACTCCGTGAGCGTCATTTTCGTAAAAATGAAATTACATCTTTCTTTTTTTTTTCATAACTCACATTTTCGACCTTAGTGCTCAGCGCTAAACGATTCCCTTACTCCACTGAAGGATGACTTGTCTGTTTTCATTCGGATTCTCTTTCCGTTGAGGGTCTTTGCCGCCGCTGCGTCTCTCTTTCGCGACAAGCCGAGGAGAAAAATGCTTTTATGCGCACTCCTCACGGGAAGAGATTTCCAAGAAACGATTTGGTGCGGATACTGACTGATGAGATTCGCTCTCAAGGAAAATTTGATGTTCTGTAACTTTTTGGGTTATCTTTCAACTCAGCTTACGTCGAATCAGAGTAAACGAGTTCGTTATTACGTCTATTATTCATTCGAAAAATTTCTTTTCATCTCTAGACGATGAATGGATTTTACCTTTTGTTTCAAAAACTTCTCGCGGGAGTCATTTTTCTCTTCTTTTACGATTAAGCTTTGTTCGGATTCTTAATGTGACTCAGCGACTGCTGTCTTTTGTGATTGGATATTCGTGTTTTATGGAGCATGATCAATAACATACCTCTTCGATGGAGATTCGGACTTTGCAAATCCTTCTGTTTTTATTGCCTTTGACAAAGATAGAAATATGTCACGAAGGCTGTCGGTCTTTTCTGGATTATATTTTCCTGTTGTTCCATTTCCTGTGCCACGTCGACTGTACGTTACCTTATCTCCTTAGACTGCAAATGTATGCAATCCTTCGTGTCTGTATATATTACCACAAAAGTGACTATTAACCCTACATTACTATGTGACGATATGTTTCGTCTAAAGTAGTTGAATAAATCCAAATTAGTTTTACAGATTTCATTCCTGAAATGACTTCAAGTCTCTTAATTTTTCAAGACAAGTAAATATTCCCCACTCAGTATACAGTTTTGTACTTTGGTGAGGTGCCATCTTGGGAAAGGATGATCTTCATTTTTTTGTACTCGTCTAACTGATAGAAGAAGTCGTCATCAGTTAAGCTACGAGTCGTAATATATTAAGGTAGGGTTAATGGTTCATGTTATAGAAATTTATACTAGAGCTAGAGGTTTAGATTGGAATGGGTAGAATGGGTGGCAGTTCAGGAAGATTGGTACATTCGGATTAGTTCTGAACAATGGAAAAGTACAATGAAAAGTTGATTAAGATAAACTATCTGAGTAGCACTTCTTCTAACTTTGGCGAAGACTACATATAATTCGGGATGCAGATGAAATTTTAAAACAACAGGAAGTAAATCGACGTGAAAATTACAGTGATGAATGTCATTTGTAAAATACTTCAACTACCACACACAAGTCCTGCGACTGCCACTAAGAAGAACTGCTTACCGGAGTAAAATCTAGAAGCGAGCAGTCCGTGGTCAATTCTTGCACCGAGGACAGGCCATTTACCTCTAAACGCTAGAATCTATCTTCCCTCAGTTGCCATTTAGAGCCCTTTTTCCTCATCACTCCCGTTTTGTGCAGTATTGTCTTCGACAAATTCCCCACCAAACGATTCAACATTTCCTCATGAGACTGATATAAACCGTATAAGTGTCCAATTTATTTACTACACTTTACGCTAAAGTTGCTTTATGGCCGATAAATAAAGGGCGTTGCGCCCATGGGGCGCGTTCAGTGAGAAGCTTTAAACTGTAAGCGAAAGCTCCATTGGAGGCACTATCCGTAATTGTAAAGTCGACTCTAGCGAAATGTATCACCGCAAGTTGTCATCAATGATCTGGATATGAGGACCACTCCATCAGGTGCGTGTTCAAATTTCCGTATATAACATCCGATCATTGTCTTCATATTTAATATTCTATTTAACGGGCAAGATTTCTTCCAATGCAAGAGTAATGAAAATCACTTATGACCAATACAAAAAGTGCTAGTTAACATTCACAAAGTGAAATATTTTGTAGAATGGTTTTCATGTAATACTTCAACTTTTCATTATATTTAAAATACTAAAGTAAGAGGTAAGAATTTGCTCTTTTCGTTTAAATAATTAATTAATTAAGATGAAGAAAATCTTAATACATCTTTTTTATATCTTGAATAGTTTGACGTCTTCGATCTACGGACTTGAATAAACCATAAGATGATGCGACCTCTCTCTTTAGAATAGTGAAGTGAATACCTCAATGATAATGGGAAATTTTGCAATAGAACGATAGCTTAAGGTAATTAGTATTTTATAACATTTAGAGAGTTTATGAAGAATTATTTGGATCGTCATATCTTGAAAATGAAATCATTTTATGAAAATCCTAGTAAAGATCTCCAAAAATGCAACGTCTTTCAACACATTTCATACTATTCAGTGCATTTTTGGTTACACTTAAAAAGCAAATGTTGTTGATTAAGCTAAAATAGTAAGCTCTGTATATGGAAATCTTAATGTTAGCTTATTTGCCGCGTTTAGAAAACCAGAAAATACATTCTATAAATTGTGGAAATTAAGTCCCTACACCAATTTTAATCTGATACAGATAGCTTTTCACCTTTCTTCTTATATTTATAAAAAAATAAATATATTTTAGCTGACCAAAAAAATTCATACTTTCGTATACACACGATTGGATTATTTTAAAAATAATGTTTTTTCTACATTCAACTCTATTTCCAAAAATTAATCTAGCATGCAAAAAATATTTAAACTACTAAATATTACAATTCTGGTTTATATTTTCCCCAATTTGTAGGAAATTGAAGACTGTCAGTGAAATAATTCTAAAAATTATTATTTAATTCTGAAATTCTAAAAATTAAAAAAATATATAACATACAATTCTGTTGATATGATTCTAAAATTTACATACACTTAATAATATTTTATCAAATTTATAAAAAAGAGTCATATAAATACTAATTCGCGTTAAAGAAATTAATGTTAAAGTAGTAAATAATCAGAAACGCAATGACAGCAACGTCGTTCACGTGACAACCCCAGAGTGCGCTTTAGTCGCTGTCGATATTTAATCAAGAATCGATAATTTAATCTAACGCGACGGGAATGAGAAGCAACTAGTTAATAAACGTTCAAAGTGGATTAGAACAAAAAAGTGACAAGCACACCAGTTCACTGTCCCACCAATAACGTCGAATTTTTCAGTGTTTTTTAATTGCAAATCTGTTCAAGTTGCGGTCTCTATGTGTTGTCCTCTGCTGTTATTAATTATGTACTTCGTTGGAAAAATATTCGAAAAATAACGCGTAAATATTCCTTTTTGTGTTTCGATTGCAATGTAATCAATGCAAGCATATAACAACACGAGGTTATTACGCAAGCTTTCAAAGCGAGAGAGCCAAACGCTCGGGAATTCGGGAATATTTAAACTGTCGTTTAATAACTGAATGACACGTGATTCATTGTGGATACTTAACATTTCTCCATTTGATTTATGTTATGATATTACTGAGTTTTGAGAATGAATTTGAAAGTGATTCACTTCTGTATGAGCAAAGAAAGACTTGTATTTATCTGTAATGGGTAGTTAGAATAATGTCGAAGCAACAATCATTTTTCACTATATTTAAATTATATATTTTCAATAAAATTCTACGATAAAATAAAATATTATTTATATTATACCTAAATATTCGATTCTCGAAAATAGAAGTCAATAATCAGATTTTGTTCAAACGTCTTTATTTTTCATTGCGGTGCATTACTACGTCAATTGGGTTTTGATTTTTCGTTTCTCTGAAATTTGAAAATCAAAATGTTTCAACGCAAACTGAGTATTCAGTGCCAGAAATTGATAAAATACCCTCTCCAACTTTGCTTTATTTTTCGCTTTGGGATAGTATTTCTTCGTGTTTAAATAATGAACTCTCCAAGCTGTCACGAAATTGTTTACAACTATTGTTCAACAAAATGTATAACATAGACATACTTTTGTTTGTGAGGTGAAAGAAAATAGAGGTTCTCTTCATACAAAGACCTTAGATTAAAAGACATTTTTTTCGTAACACTATGATTAAGAATGAGATATGAAATAAATGAATATTGATAAAAGAGCAAAGAAAGAAATCAAGATTTTGGGAATGTAAAGAAAGATGTTATTACAGTCCACAGCTGGTCGAAACAACAAAACTAATAATTAATAACATTGATAGGAGATATTAAATAATTTACGTATTTATGATACAATAATAGTTGTACACCATCATAGAACTATTATATTGTAGCTAACGTTATATTATAAAATATACATCATACGAAAATTCTAATTCACCCACATTAAAGTTGAATAATACTCGAACAATGTTTTCACATGATAACTTATTTTTGTTGTATAACCATTTAAATACTGGAACTATTTTCATTGTTTTATTAATTACTAGCTGATTGCCCGGCGTTTCTCCGGAGTTTTCTTACTCTTATCTTCTTTTACTCAGGAAAAAATAAAATATATCTACGTTATAAGATCGAAATATTTGTACTTGCTGGTTTTTGAAAACATGTCCTGCATCCTAATTTTTCAAATTCATAATAATACTAATAGTACAAAAGTTTACTGCATACACTACACAATCTCGCAGGAGCCGCACCAATCAAATTTTCGCTTCCGATGCATGACACGGTCGCGCCATTTCATTAAAATTCTAATAAAATATAAACTATTCGTCGAAATTTTACGATTTAAAGGTGGTTCTTATCGTTGTTAAATGCAAAAAGCAAATAATTTATTAAATTTGATGATTATTGATTTTTCCTTCCTAAATAATTCTCTTAAATTGACGTATTTTAACACTATTGACTATTCTTATGACGTATTTTCAATAATGTGAGTGAACCGTTGTAGACATATGCTGTCTATTTTTTTCCTCTTTAATTATACTCTTGAAGTATTTTAAAACATTTATTTTTATAATGTTTTTGTAAAATAATGTGGGTGAACCTTTATAGATAGACGTATGCTGTCACGGACTCTTTTGTAGAGCTCTTTGAGGCGAACAATATTGCCATTTATAGTTATCACCTATCTCTAACAGTTTAGGCGGCGTAAACGAATATAGTTGGATTTTTTCCCGATTTCATCGACATTTATGGTCAAAATAATTTTCTATCTTTCTTTTCACTTATTTTTAAAATAAAAATTAGCCTATGTTTATCCTGGGCATCTTAACCATATCCTTGCCAAGTTTCAAGACGATCGGTTCAGTGGTTAAATCGTGATTAAATAACAAACAGACAGACACCCTATCGCGTTACGCATTTATGTATTGGTATGGAAGTATGGATATGGATGAATGAGTTGGTTTCGCATGAAAATAAGTATTCTCTCTAAGAATTTTCTTCTTAGTGTCCTGTTCGGAAGTCGAGTCTCGGGTAAGGAACACGTAAGCGCCTCCTACGGCAAAGGCAGAAGCTGCTACTGCAGCGACGGTAAGGGAGGGTCCCTTAACTAGCTGAATGGGAGAAGACCGCAAGAATTCACGCGGACAACCGCACCAGTCTCCCCACGTCCCCTCTGATATCCAGGACCGAGGTGACCTTTGGCACCTGCTGTCTCTATCGAGCAACGTAGACGTCGGATGCTTTTCATACGTTTTTGAAGATATTTTAAATACAAACCGATACGTTTCATGCCGTCAGTATATGGAGAGTGAAGCTTACCTAAAAAAAACGCAAATCACATACCAATAAAAATATATTTATTATACAAAAACTTTGTCCGGAATTTGAAAGGAAAATTAAAACAATCAATACTAGAATTCAAAATTTTAAAACAATTGACAAATAAAACATAAAACTTAAGAAAACTTAATTGTTAAAAAAGAAAACAAAAATTACTTCAATATTCAAAACAAAATTTGTACTGGAAATTGATATAGTGGATAATAAAACACCTTTCAACACGTCTGGATTCTTTTAGCTAAATTTGACCGACGTTGTTCGGGGCTCTTATGTAATATTCTAAATTATTATGTTAGTTCCCTTATTTCCCTAGTTTCGTGGTATTAAATTTTCGCTTTTGTTAATAACAACAACTCAAAAAGAACTAATATACCTACGAAAATACACACAGCTTTCAGTATTGTACGCCAACATGTTCGTAATTACGAAATATTTTAAATCCAGGCAGAGGGAACATTCACAATTATAAAAAAAGCTCGTAGCTGAAACCAGCGAATTCTTTGGTTTTCATTTGAATTTTAGGTTATGAACTTGAAAACAATGTTTTTCGCTGTCTTTACATAATTTTGCTTCTTCGATTCGGTCACGTGGATTGTCCGCCTCATGTAACGCAATCGAACTCTGCCAACACACTAGTAAGCTTCACAGTCGCCAGTTCAGACAATTTTAATAGTTTTTCTGCTCTTGCAATTCATCAATGTTAACAATACTTTGCGTCTTAATTAAAATAACCCTTAAGAAGTGTCCTTCTACATTTCATATCATTTCTTCGATTACTTTATCTGATTTTCATGCAACATACATTCCAAATCGCACTATTTTATTTGTATATATGAACAAGTGTTTCAATGCGCCAATTAGAGACATAAATTATCTATTACAGCTGTTTTGAATTTTCTATAAGAGATACATGTAGAGTTATGAATTACATAACCAAGAAACACACCAAGAAAAAAATAAAAAATAAAAGAATCTACATTCTACAGGTTATCTTCTTTTTGTTTAATGCTACTTTTACTTCTATATCCTACACAATGTTTATTGAATAAATTTTATTACTTTCATCACTGATAAAACGCAGTAAGATCTTTATCTGTGTCATGGGAAAGGATAAACAGGACTTTTCTAAAAGAGACAATAAAAGAACTCTGCGCATACTGGTGTTGGATAATATAGAATAGCTCATTTGAATAAATCAGTTCGTATTGCAATAAAAGAATTGCGTGCAAATAGACATGCGGTAGAGAGCTCTAATTGTACGTGACAGTTCAGTGAACACGTAAAGAGAAATCAATTTTCCTGAATATTAAAACAACGCGTTGAAGAAATAAAAGACGGAAAGGTGTTAATGAACTCCAAATTAATTTCCTGGTTTTTTTTTTAAAGGGAAAATATAGACAGTGAGAGTATTCGTGTTTATCATGGTATCGTTTATATTTATGATAATAACACAAACAATAGATTCATAGTGTGAAGAAACACCTAGAATGATCTAGATCTAGAATGCCGTTGAGATTTCGAGAATATTGAATTTGTCAAACGAAGCCATATGAATGTCCCTTGCCTTTCTTCGCAAAGACTGGTGTCACCACTGAATGGCATCGTTTATCACAATCGTTCAAAATGCTTGAACAGGCATATTTTATAGAATGTCATGTTTTGGTGATAGCCAACTAATGTCCATGTTTTGTTGAACAATATCGTAATCAAAAATTTCTAGTGAAATTCATGCTCCCGCAGAAACAAGGGATGTCTTTTGCATTATCTTTGAAAGTGAATTTAGATCAACTGATACTATTGTTTTACTTATTTATGTCTTAAATCACAAAACTAACTTGTTTGTTACAATGTTACTGGTATATTCAATTAGTATTTCGTATAATTTTATTGCATTTCATATCGCTACGAGGTCCAGTGTACACATACAAAAAGTTTCAAATTTGATTTTAGATTCTATAAGTCCTCGACCATTAAATAAATTTAATTTAAGCTTTCTGAATCCTTTAATACAACAGAAATAAATAAATCTATAAATATTTAATTACCATAAAATAGTACACGGTCCATAGTAATACATAAATGTGAAATGTCGCATTGAGTCTATCTGTTTGCTACCGTTTTTCGACTAAACCACTTAAGGACATAGGTAATATGCTCAGTAAGAACATTGTTTGTGATAGCTATGAATGGCAAAATTGTTTGTCTCAAAGAGTTCTACAAAAAAGTTCGCGGCAGCATATGTCTCTCTACAGAGGTTAACCCAAATTATTGAAAAAAGATATTAAAAATTGAAGTGTTAAAATACTTCATTTTAAGAGAGTAACTTAAGAAGGAAAAAATCAATCATCAAAGTTAATGCGTTCTTTGTTTTGTGCATTGAACGAAGATAAAAAAACGTCTTTAAATCGTAAAATTTGGAAGGATTTGTTTAGATTTTAGAAGCGTTTCAATGAACTGGTGGAGCCACACTGCCACCGAGTGCGTTCGTTTTACCTTAGATGCTGAAATGAATAAAGACACTTCTTATGTTATGTCCGAGTTAGGCCACCATCGGTGTTAGCCCTAGTGGGAAGGGAGGGACATGTAAAAATATTTAATCGAAAGAGACGGGTATAATCCATATCATTCGGGGCCTGTTGAATTAACGTAATGCTCTATACATAAAAGTTCAGGACACGTGGGAGATAAATATTCTTAACCAAGGGTGAAGAGTTGAACTACACTCATTGGTAACGTTTTGATTGACTTGTTTCTCTCACGAACAACGTAACGTTGATTGTCCAGGGATTTATTTATTGTTGCTGCTGGGTGTGAAATACAAAACGGTGTATACAATCCAGTTTTGTATAAAATTTGAATTTTTATGAATTTGTAAAATTAGGATGCTGTCAATATGTATTTAAAAATCAGTAAGTGAAAGAATTCGAGTCTTACAGTATAGATAGACCAGTCTTCTTTTACTCCAGAAAAAATAAAATCAATGGAATATTATTATTACCATTACCTACAATATTATCAATGCATTGATGAGACATCCAGAAACTTACAAAAGCATAGTAAGTCATATTTAGAATTACAAAAATATATCTTTCGGGGTGTAGAACTGACGTTGTATTTCTTTGAACTGATACAAAATAAATCAAAATATAAAATTTTTATTTTGCCTTGTATTGGTGTCTTAAATCTTGCTTAAGCTTTTCTTCTATCAAAGCAACCAAGAACGCTTTTCTATGACATCCCAATCTCGAGAAAATATTTTTAGAAATTACATAGTTTTTCTCTGTTAAGGTAAACTTGTAAAATTCATTATGTACAAAAACAATTTTTTATTTGTCACGTATAAAAAATTTGGTGCTGATACTACAATGTGATTTGAAAATTTAAAAAATAATGTTGAAATACATCTAAAAATGGACTCTCTTTACGTCCTTATCTTAATCAAAAAGATGAATACACATTTAATAAAATATTATTAAATACCATTAAAAACTAAATTATTTTTTTGAAATCTGAGTATTGGATTTAATCTGGAATATTTGGATATGGTCTAATTTGACTTCAAGTCAGAATGCACCTAATTTTATGTCTAATTGTTGAAGCAAGAAAACATACGCAAAATGAAGCACCTACTTATCCACACTGAGTTTTTTTGTATCACCATTCCTTTTTTCGTTTGCTTTTTGAACTCTTTGAACTTTTATGAGACCACAATGGAACACAACTTGTTGTTCTCCCTGTTGGCTGTCTTTTCGCACGTGGATCAGTTCTTACCCATGTGAAGGTCTGCGCATCACAACAAATATGTTCTCAGAAGCAATAATACCAGGTTCCTCATTTCCTCTGCGTAATTTTATCTTCTGGAATACTTTCTAAAAGAACACTATTAAAGCGATGAGTCAACCCACAAAATATATGGCACCTAAATCCCACATGTCGACAACTGCCTAATTTTCCCTGATAAATTCTTCTCGGAAGATCTATGCGAAATATATGTAATTTCAAAAAGCTATTCATCCCTTACTTGTACCTGCTCGTCATTTCGGTAAAGGAAAGGTGTCATTAAGAAAACGTCGGATCGTCATGAGCATCTCGTCAGTTCTGAGAGCTAACAATTATTTTCAAAAATCTCTGTTTTTATTTCGTTATTATTTAATTTTTGTCGGTGGTGTATCTTTTCATTTCCTCGGCTTGGGCAGGCAGCTCTTAAAAACAAAGGCGCGCATTAATACCAAAGAAACGACCTGCCATTCCTTTCTCTCTCTCTTACTCTCAACAGCTCGCGAGCTACAGCGAGTTCCCGTCGTGAGACACGATGTAAGAGTTTCTAATTGGTTCCCGACTCAACGCCCTGTGTTCAGGACTCGACAGAACCAAGTCAAGGGTCCGCGGCTTTGTGAAACTGGAACACTTCCATAAATACAACTCTTTGCTTTTTTTTATCCCTGTGGGGTACGGCTTTTCTTTGTGCTTTTCTTTTCTCTATTCCTTTCTCCAACAAACTCTTACCGTCCCATTCTCGTATCATTTTGTTTCTTCTCTTTTTTATCCTTCTCTTTCAGTTGCTACGCGAGAGTAGAAAATTCCGCGTTAAACAAAAGCGATTATGTTGCTCACGTCCAAAAACTCACGAAGTTGGATCTTAAAAGTCACGAAAGCAAACAACAAATCTGGAAGTTTTTGATGCAAAGTCATAGCTGAAGAAGGAACCGCGAATTCTGAGGGGTAAGAGGCGCGATGGAGTGAGGAAGCAAGACGAAGGAAAAGTGACACGAAATAGCCGAGAAATGTTTATGGCATTAGCTACCCCGCAATCCCAATAAACGGCCTTCGTCCGTACCTGCCAATTAAGGGAAGCCGCATTCGTGAGAACAATGGGTGTTTCTCTATCATTACCCGCATACTGGTGGTCGCGAAAGGAAAAGGAAGAAAGAGAAATGGTAGATGAGCGGGAAGGAAAGAGAGGAAGAAAACGAGTTGCTTACCGGAATGAGGTAATGTAAAATTCAGTGTTAGATTCTGATGATATTTGTGTTGCAGGTGTATGAAGTAGTGTATGCAGTTGAGTCGTGTTTAGGAGTGAGAGCACATGAGTGGGTTCAATGTAAATGGACATGGAGTATAAGTTGGTGCGAAGAGATGCGTGTTCATTGAGAAATATGAAGGTGTGGTTAGAAGAGTACATGTAGTGTCAGATTACGTTGATGAGGAAGAAAAAGATAGGGGGTGTAATTACAAATGTCAACTTCGCCACTTGAAAATGATAGTGAATATTAAAAAACTCATGAAAGGAAACAAAAACTTGCCTTTCTATTTATTTATTAGTTGACACAAACCTCTCTCTGAAGAAGGTATGTAAAAACAATACGATAAAAATCAATATTGATCTAATTTCCTACTAATTAGCCCCGTTCATTTTTCTCATGTTTATAGTATGACCGAGTGCGATGAATTTATAATCATTGGGAGGTTTTCTTTGAAAGATTTCTTTGAATTTTTTTCTCTTAATGAAAATCTAATTACGAAATTTAACTTTGTTGCCACAAAAAAATTTGAGGGGATAAGATAATTAAAAACAACACTTCTGTCTTGTTTTCATGTCTGTGACATAATAACCTCGCACTTAAAAAGACGAATGTTTTACAACAAAGATAAACTAGACACAAAAAACTAGATCCTTCTTAATGTTATTTATCAGATCAGTTAGATTGACCGTTGGAGCTCTTAAAACTATTTCATTGTAAATATTTTTTGGGAGTTCTTATAACGAATTTCAACTTTGGCATTTCGCAAAAAAATATTAACTATGAAAAATCATTGAGACACAATAAAAATGTCACTGATTTCAATTGTTAAATAAAGTATACATTCTTCAATATTTTTCCGCGAATAGAATTTTGTCAAGTGAATAGTTTTGTGGCATGAATCCTATACTACTAAGCGAGCAATAACACGATGTACCTAAATATCTATGTATTTGTCAAAAATTTTCTCGAGAACGGAACTAACGATTATAATGAAAATCACAGATTAGATGTATTTTGGGATGAAAATGTGATATAACAAGGGCTCCTTTCTTTGTATATCCATTTTAACACCAGTCTAATTCTAGCAATGTTAATAACACCAAATCATTCGTCTCCTCACATAAGACTTGATGGTCCAGTTGTAATGTGCGTGTGCTACATGCAGAAGGTCTCGGGTTCAAACTCCCTTTTGTTGATCGTATGATAAATCTGTTTATACCTTCATCCTCTTTTTAACATTATTACTAATAATAAATAGCTGCTGAGTATCTAAAATGCGAATAAAACTGCAAAGTTTTCTGCTGATTTGCAAGAATATTTTTTCTTCCAGTTCATACGAGTTTCCATCTCAAATTTCCATCCAAATATACTCAAACCAAATTATCAAGTTTGTTTAGGATACGTTGATGTTTTTGTGTCATACAATAAACAAAAGTCGATCACGTAAACACCATTACCGTAATGACCTGAAGATATCTCGATTTATTTTTCGGACTTTCATTATACTTTCCTTATATCTATGTATAATTCGAAAGTAAATACCTGTAGAATAAGTGATTACCAATACAGAGGCAAAATACTTATTTCTACTGAAGACTGTTCGCTGCCGATCAATGTCGAAGGGACGGCGAATACTCTCTCACGGAAGTCACCAAGTAGTCAACATTTATTTTATAATCTCATAATTAAATATGTTTGTCTAGTAGTAATGTTTATTATTATAAATAGGGTATATTGAGGATTACTGTGAATATATGACTTTCAGTTGTTCACGAATATGTGAATAAATGAGGCAAGCACAATTTAAGATAAATGGCTATTATTTTCTATTTACTCATTGTATGTGTTCTAGCACGTAAATACAGTGTGTCAATTCCATAAAATTTAAGAATTACTCCTTCAACCCTGACACAAAAAAATCTTATATGGGCGACGTAAACTGCACAGTTACCTAATTATCAAAATACTTACGTATGGAATTATCATTCGTTGTATTAATGGTTACACAACAGTGTAACTGAGTAAGTAAGCCATGGTTTGAATCTCTTTAGGAAAAATGTTTTTTGAGGTTATTTGGTCAATATTATTATGTGCGTGGTCACACATTGGTACTATATTAAAGGGGGAGGGGGGCAACGACTGTTCGCGTTCGTAGCAACCCTTAAAGCTACACGTGTGCCCTGGGTGGTGCTAGAGAACAGTCGCTTCAAGGCAGAAACAAACATAGAGCCTGAAGCTATGGCAGAGAGACCGGTAAGCGAGAGATCGCTCGCGGTCTTTCCTGGCCATCGGACACCTGGACCAATGAACACGAAGATGGACAGAAGGAAGCATCAAACTTTTGAGCCTGAACCGACTATACAACTGGGTAGAATATCCCGGATCGGCCAATTGAACGTGGAGGGTCTTAGTAGGTGTAAGAGTGAGTCTCTCTCCAAATTTCTATTGGAAAATCAAGTTGACGCAGTCGTTCTCCAGGAAACGCGCATCGAAAACGATGAGAAACAGAAGGCCAGAGGCAGGATACATGGCTACGATCTCCTGGGAGCTGTGTATCACCGCCACTACGGAGTTGCCACCTATGTGGAGAATAAGATTGAAAATGCATCCCTGGTCACACTTTCATCTGAAGATTTGCAAAGTGTCAAGAATTGGGGAACTGACAGTGGTAAACATATACAAGCCCCCTCAATCAGCTTGCCCCCAAACCAGGGAATGGCTGAGTCAGTTCTTTTCACATATTATACAGACTGACCAAATACCACCTGAATTCAAAAAAGCGAAGATAATTTCCTTGCTGAAACCTGGTAAACCAAGGGCCAAACCAGAAAGTTATCGTTCAATTTCCCTTGAAAGCACAAGCTACAAGCTGCTCGAGAGGCTAAATCGGACAGAGCCAACACTGGAGGAACATCTACCAGTGGAACAAGCTGGCTTTCGTCACAACAGAAGCTGCATGGATCAGGTACACTGTCTAACTAGCCACATTGAAGCATTTCTTAAATATTTTTTGAAAAGTACATTCGTGTTATACATATACTATTTACTAATACAAGAAAATTTGATCCATAATAATAATAAGTTTTTCCGGAACATAGCGTATACCTCATCACTACACCAAACAATTACAACCAGTGATAAAAACTATACACCCTGTCCCCTGAATGAGCCTCTACCCCAACCAATACAAAAAAAAATAGAATGACAACCTGGCAAGATAAACCAATACTCGGGAACTACCCCAACCAACTGACCAACAGCAAAATAAATAAAATAGAATCAGTTAAGTGGTTAATGAACGGAAAATTATTCCCAGAAACAGAAGGCTTCATAGTATCAATGCAAGATGGAGTCACACCAACCAGAAACTACAGGAAAATAATCCTGAAAGAAACCGGAATCACAGATTCATGTTGCCGATGTTACCAAACCAAAGAAACTCTCGAGCATATCATTGGTGGTTGCACACAGTTGGCCCAAAATGATTACAAAACTAGACACGATAACATGGGAAAAATAATTCACCTGGAAATTGCAAAATTGACTAAACTTCATAAGTATCCCATACCACCAGACCATCTGTCAACCAGTCCTGCAAGATGATTTGAAGTCAAATATTTTGTACAGGGAAAGAAGCATTCGCACTGATCCAACAACAATTCAAAAAAGACCTGATACCATCCTTTGGAAAAGATAAAAGAATCAAAGTGTATCTCGTCGATTTTGCTGTCGTAAATTACAACAATCGAGAAAGAAAGAAAGAACGACAAAATATCAAACTACCAACAATTAGTCTTTGAAGTAAAAAAAAACTCTGGAATGTTCAAGAAGTGATCAAAGTGCCTATCATTTTATCTACCCTAGGACTAGTACCCCAATCCCTGATCGATTCCATTAAAAAAATCAAAATCATCACCAATATAATAAGTAGACTGCAACACAGCATCCTTCTGTCCTCAGCCCACATTACCAGAAAGTTCTTGGACATGAAATAGATTCTTCCTCCCAGCAGAACTTGATTTAATAATGCACTGCTGAGAGAAAAACCAACACAAGTTGAGAGAACTAAATAATAATAGTAATAATAATAATAATAATAATAATAATAATAATATAGTGCGTGGGAGAATGCGAAGTGGTGTCTTTATTGGGACAGGACCATTCTTAAAGAACGAACCGTCCCCACAACAGACCAGATCTGGTAGTAATAAATGAAAGATGTAAACGAGAGTCCCTTATTGATATTGTTGTTTCTAAAAGTAATACTCTCCAATCTAAATACAGCGAAAAGATTAAGAAATATGTAGAAATGGCTGATCAGACAAAGACACATGATCCCATCAAGACAATGACACGTGGAACATGTGGAGATCATCCCAATACTCATCTCGAGCACTGGTGCCATTCCTGAGAATTTACAATGGTGCCTCAAGAAGCTATGCGTAAAAATTCTGGCATTTATAAATTAATGCAAAAAGCTGTTATTATTACGACAGCGAGAACTGTTATAAGGTTATTAGTTGGCGATGTAGCGTGATTGTAAATTGCGTTGTATTTTGACTGTAAAAATCTGTACAATCAATGCTGTGAAAGTACCAGGAAACTGAGGAAAAAAGATAATAATAATATTAATAATAATAACAAAATTATACAATTTCTCATAGTAACACGAATAAAATAACTTTGGAATAAATACAATTGTTATTGATTGTGAAATTTTAGGAGTAGGTCTATACACACAATTAAAATAGTTTCACAAACTTAATATGTTTGATTGAATACTTGATTACATTTCTCTGCAAACGATTGATAAATTGTCTCATTAAAACCATTCTCATTATCAATAACAAATTTACCAGTTGTAAAATTGGAAGTCAATTAAAAATTGTTTCGTTATACATTTTGAATAATTTATTGAAATATATTAGTGAGAAAATTTAATTGAGAAACAGCATCGTATGAAATTGAATCATTTTCTATTCAATTTTATTAAGCACAAAACCATAATGTTTTGGAAAATTAATTGGATATGATTACTGACGATGAGGTAATATGTTCGAGACTAGATTTATTTAGAACTACGTGTTGCTAATAGATACACAAATTGAAGTGAAACTGGGGGTTCAATTTGTATCAAAACTCTTCAGTATAGTATATTATTCCAAACAGACATTTCTAGTGTCAAGAATTTTTCATTTTCGTGTACGTGAGAGTATGTGTGAGTGAGGGCAACATTTGAAATGGAAGTCCAGCGAAATGAAAAATTGAGATATTTTAAGGGTACAAATTTAATATCTTGAGTATTGATTACTTTGTGTAAACCTTTATATATATGTTTCCGAATAATCTATAGTCATACTTACTTGTGAAATTTTTTTTTGTTTTATTAAATGCAAATTTGTTGATATTATAACATGTAGCTAACTATTTTGATTCTTTTCTTAGGAGTGTGCTGCCTCTGCCTATGCCTCACGGTCCTTGATCGGAATTGATAGGATGGCTCCTTGTTTGCTTCCAAAGAGTAAATTAGTTTCTTGTCCTCCACGAAGTCATACGCAGTTAGTAACTGCTTTTTTGGTAATAAATTTATTATTTTATAATAAATAAATTTATAGTAAATATAACAGAACAGTTCAAACACAAATTAAAATGAGTCAAATGAACGGATATTTGTACGTATAAAATGAAATAGTCATGTTGTTTTTAATTAATTGTAAAACATATTTAAATCTAGATTTACAAACTTACTACTGGTCACTTCATGATATCACCAAAAATGAGTTTAAAAAAAATTATATATATGTTTCAGGAAGATTCGAACTACCGATCTTGGAGTTGCTTGCAGTGCTGCCTGGGATTATATTTATGAAATACATTATATCACTGTGTGGGCGTGATGCGAATTCATACTGAGTTTCGTGAAAGTTCCGGGTTGATATATGGGCAGGATCAGTGATATCCCAAATTTTCCCAAGAATCAGTTCAACGTGGCAGGTTATATTTAAGAACCTAATCTGCTTATTTTTCCTTTCTGTGGGCGAGGAAATAAATCACTGTTTTATTTCGTACCAAAAACTTTTAGATGTAATTCAATAAAACAAAACTTTTGCGAATTATTTCGTGCATAATAATTCTTAATCACTCAAATTTAATCCGCATATCACACGCTCCCACCAGAATGCGTTCAAACACGTCTTCTTTTATTTTGTGGAATTATTCTACGAAATGCATTTTGAACCCCACCTGTTCATAGAGAATCATTGATGCGTGAGATATAATCAACAATTTTCTAGATTATAGTTGAAAACAATAAAGTTATTTATTATTTGAACTCCATTTTAGAAAATAATAAAAACTTATCTTGGGATAATTTAACAACCAGTTCGGTACTTTTCTTTCAATTTTAAGAACCGATTCGCGGGAACCGGATCGAACCAGTTAGATACGAATACACGGGGTAGGAGTGTTATTGTATAAATTATCCGTGGAAGAAAATAGATTTTTGAAATATTTTAGCTTTATATCTTATTTTACCTTCTCCTCCAACACGTATGTGATTGAACAACTAGTTGAATAAAATGGTTGCTGGAACATTTGGATGACGAAAGTTAAACAATTCTCAATCGTAGGTGGAACTCGCATACAAGAAACCGAATTGAGGTGAGTGATATCCCAGCCCCCTCTGTCATTCGCTCTGGCTTTACCTCACATATCTACCTTTCGAACGTGTAGCAAACAAACCGTTCCGATGATGACACGAGACGTCATAAAACGTTACTGTTTCATGTCCGTAGTAAACGTCAACTAGAGTTAAGCATCGAAGCTAACTTATTGCGACCATTTCGATAGGGAGTCAACAATGCAACAGAACAGAACAAAAGCGTCTCTGACTTTTGATGTGGTCTTTCGTCATCGATTCTTCTTTGTCCTCGCCGCTGGCTTTCGTCTTTCTCTGGATCTACGTTCAAAATGTGGACATTAAGTGCGTCGTGTCTCGACATTGCCTGAATAAGCTAACTTAAAGAAAATATGCTTCATGAGTATTGCCTCATACTCGAATCTTGTTTGGGCGTGGTGGGTTTTACCGTGGGTAGTTAATGAATAAGGATTCCTCCAGTAAAATGCATTTAATTCCACATCGATTCTAACCTTCAGATTTATATTGACAAAAATTTTAGAGCAATTCATGAAACAATCATTGACTGATGGAGTTGTTGTAATATATTTGGACCTGAAATTGTATTGTATTGTTTCAATAAACAAGTGAAATGATTTTATTGCCAAATCCTCGAATCCTCATAGGAATATTCCAGTCATTCGTTTTTTCGGAATTTTGTCAATATTTTACTCGTTATTAATAATATATCATTTCCTGATTGTCTTCTATCTTCTTATTAATAAATTAAATGATTTGTGTCTTATTTTATAGACTATCAACAATATCTGTTATTTATACATAGATCTGCACGAATAAAATGAGGTCAATTGATGGATTTTAAATTATGCTTCATTGCAAACGTTTCGATGTCTGATTTAACGTCTTCATCAGGGCTATAGTTTATAAAGATCCCATTTTAAATCATCTCTTAAAATACGAACATACAATCACCATGTTGTCACATATGGAAATTATATCCACGACTTAAGAATAGATAAGGAACGAATTTGCGAGTGTGTTACATAAATTTGGATATATCATGTCTCATTTGATATTCGAACTTTGCAAATCAAATGCACATCCCTTGGAGTTCCACAACGATCTATCACATCTCCTATCGGCCCCTATACTACCGTTGCGCAGCGACGCGCGCTATTGCAATGGTCACAGATAAACTGCGTGATGACCACAGGAGGGTTCCCACCTTGTTGCGTTTCGGTGAAAACGGTTTGACCACGACGTGCTGCGTGTTGCGGAACCCCGCGTGAAATGCGTGCTGCCATCGGTGCGACTGTTGTATGTGCGCACTCGCGGTTTAGATTCGTGCTTTACGACGCGCGCAACTGCGCTCTAATGGGCGTTTGTCGCACTACTAACGAGGACATTACGCACGAACGCGTTTACTGATGGTTGGGGAGGGGATAAGTTTGTCGAATTCCTGTCGAGTTTGTCTCATTTCACTGAGCGGTCGCGGCAGTGTTCTATCGGAAATGGATTATATTCCGATTAATTTCTATAGCATTCTTGTTGGTTTGTCACGTAATGCGTAGTTGATTACTTAGTTGTGGAAATTCCACAAATAATTTACCAACGAAAAATTAATCAATAGTTGACAGACATCGCTGTTTAGTTAAATATGAATATTTCAACATAACAATACAATATTCACAGAAGAAAGAATGAAACTACTATCGATGGTCTCAGAAAAAGTGGAGAGAGATGTAAATCTTAGTTAATTGTGAATCGTGTACTTGCGCGACTTCATTAAATTAAAATTTAATTAAAATAATATTACAAATTTTTATAGGTTGATCACACTAAATCTAGCGAAGTGTTCACATGATTAAGCTCATTTTATTCATACATTAAATAATGTGGTGAATCACCAAGTTATGAATTAGCACATCGAAACTTCGTCAGCGAGACTACTCTAACGAAGCTGTTGAAATGAGTTCAAAACTAACTACAGAAATAGTCTACCGAGAAATCTTCAGAGGAACCTTCCTCTCAAAAACTAATTCTTTCAAAAGCAAATTATGATTCTTCGATTTTTTTTCTGTGACAAGACATTTAAAACAGTTATTTATTTGTATATAATAACAGATTTTATTTTGAATTAAATTATAGCAAACACGACGTCTCTCACAGCATCAATCACGAAACTTTAACATTTATTTCGCCTGCTATCTACGGTAATTCATGTCACTCACTTCTGAGAAAAGTTACTGATAATCCCCCCGAATCGTAGGGAGAAACCACAAAAATGAAACCACAAAACGCAAAACATAAATCTCGCGGAATAGAAGAACTGTCGTCCTTTGTAGTAGAAACAATTTGGAGTCTGGATGCCCGCAAGGAACAGTTCTTGGGTGGACGAATGACCGCATCTAAACTGCCGCTCACTGCGCGGGAGGCGCGGCGTGGCGCTGTGGGATGCGGTTAGAATAGGCGCAGGATGCCACGGGGGAGCGTGAAGAGGGCACGGAGGCAGGCGGGCTTTTCCTTTGCGGCGCCATGCGGTCCGTTTAGGAGCGCGTAATTGGCCCAAAAGACGGGGCGGGCTGGATTTCCTTGACCGTCTCGTGGCGGCGCGGCAAGCGGTTGGTATGCGGACACGGGACGGATCTCACAACGCATATAGAAATGCTGGCTCACGTGATCGAGAGGTCGTACAAGTGAAAACTGATTGTCCACTAACCTACTACGAATCTTACAAGTCACTTGACTTAGAACGATTATTATGTAGTATCTAATAATGAAGGTAAGGACGTAATGTTCCTAGCCACTTAATGTAGTATAAGCGAATTAGAGACAGATTTTTATAAAAGAATAAACTATTCTGAAAATGTAGCACTAAATTTGCGGCGTTTATCACAAAGACAGTCACTTAAAAAGATAAATGAAATGATGGTACGACATCTAATGCGACCAACGAAATAAAACACCAGAAGAGAGGGAAAGAAATACACAGAATCTTAGAAAGAGATACACAGAACACTTTTTGAAAATTTGTGTAATATGTGTTGAATATTGTCACGTACGATGAGAAATAAATAAATTATAGTATTAATCAACCCCACCAACAAAAGAGATAAAATACGACAAATAAAAACAAACATATTACAAAAAATTAAACAAACATTAAAATGAAAAAGAAAAGGAAACGTGAATATCCTTCTATTATTCTATTATAGTTCCGTGTTATTTAGTTCTGCAAGTAACACAACTTAAGATGTATTATTCTCAGTTGGTTATCATTCTTATCGAGTCGTACGTTAACGCGAGATTCATTTCTCATGGTGATGCTGCGTGTTTTTCAATTACTTCTTCGTATCTAAATCAGCCCCTCCTAATCTGACACCCACCTTTGGTGACTTTTGCATGCAAACCTCGTGTGAAATTTGATATATGTACCCACGCCTCCCTTACTATTTATTGTTAAGACTCCTTTTACAGAAGAATATTCAGACAGGAAGAAACATTAGAAGCATCCTATTGAAATGCAGAAACTGGTTGGTTTTGGGGAAGTCACGTTTCAGGCGAACTCTATCTGAGCAATAAAATTTGTCCATGTACATCCGCGTGAGCTCTATTTCATGAGACATAAATAAACTCCAAACCCATGGCTGTAATATTCAGAAATTTTGATGTATATTTTCATTGTTACCAACTCTCATATATGTTGTAGAATATCGGAAGGCGGTGGCTGAATTGATATTAATCTTTTTAATATTATTATCATTTTTGATAAGTTTGTTGAAAGTTGCATTTGGTTTCTATTATTTGGAATATTCGAAGTTGCAAGGTAATATCTCGGTAGCTTCATCCCGTGCTGTCTCTAGTGTTAAAATGCATAGTGTAATAAACATTTTCACTAACCTCACTGTGAAACAGACGTCGCTGATATGACTCTATTCACTGCTCGAACTTGAAGTTCGGATTGGAATTGTAGTAATTATTTATGCTACCTTCCACTACTCACGACTGGATGAACTGAAATAAAGCCCAAATTATGTTAATTTGCCTCAATAACTAAATACTGGAAAATTGTTTCTTTTCACACAAAGGTAAATGGAATTTACCTGGATTTCGTTATTCTGGATTTCACAAAACTGCACACACTCGTATAGTTTATGGGTTAGGAGGACCGTCCCACGGGAAAGTCTCTTTCCATTTCTGCCTTGAAAAAGAGGGCGCTGTCAGCGCATGCACTGTATGTATAATGCTAACTTGCAAGCATCGTCCTATGCTGACTTATAACCTGCAAAACATTCTCTCTCATATGACCCAATTCAGCTGCCACATCTGCTCTACTGAGAAATGGGTCAGTTTTTGATTTCATTGTTATCCGGAGCGAGGGATGAGCATTGCTTCTGCGTACAATATTCCACTGGGCAGTCAAACGTCATGGCCCGTAGGTGAGCGCCCAGCGGAAATACCGCAAACAGACGTCTTTGCAACTCAATACTTTCTTATGTTACGAAGCAAACGTTTTTGGCTTAGCGCGTAATACTCGAGGTCAGCTCCGGTTCATTGTCGAGGGAGGGATGCTATAGATTAGAATGCTCATGTTGTGTCATCGATAGTGCACTACGAATTGACTCAAGAAGTAAATTCTGGGTGAATATTGAAAACGAGCAAAACATTTAAGTTAAAATAAATTCAATTAGAAATTAATACCAAATAAATCTAAAAAGAAGTAAAAAAAATCGTGAGTCCGTAAAAGAATGGGTTCTTAAAATTCCTACTTTGCTGCATTGATTCACGAAACGACAATGAAAATATAAGATTCACACCACATGCTATTCGTGTATGCTGTGCTTTGCGCTCCAGAAATATATGTTACAACACGAATACCAAAAGCAGGACGTATCACTAAGTTTCTTTTATGGAAAGGTTTACAATACAATGGGAGTAAGGGTATGTTTGATACACTAAATAATGGAAAACTATGTGTGAGGGAAGTGTATGGAAACGATGAAGTAAAATATTTCGGAAAACTCACGAATTGAAATACTTATTAAATTAGGTGTCACAAAACGTTACATATGTAAAGTATGTGCGTAATATGCTAAATTATGAACGAGGAACGTGGATTTAGAATAATATTTTCAAGTGTGTTCGAAAATAAAAATTTACTTTTACAACTGAACCCTGCCACACATGTAATCAACATATTGTCAAAAGACAATTAATTAATAATTAAATAGAAACATAAATAAGCGAACTAAACAAAAAAAATTGCATAAGTTAGGAGTAATGAATTCATGTAATATTAAATAAGTGAATGTACTTTGTAGAAAGTTCGGATTATTTTTTGTGAAGTGATAGTGCAAACTGAATAAACGTATGAAATAAAATAAACTTTATGGTAAAAAAAGCAGTCGCAAACTACGCATGACCACTTGGGGGATAATAAACTAAGTTACCATCCGGGGCTGACCCTCTCCGGAAACAAGCAAGAGACCATCACATCAATTCCGATCACGGCTCCAAGGGCATCGGCGGATTTAATATGTATGAAACAAATTATTTAATAAATACATACTGTTTTCCATTATTCCAAAATGCATTGTTTTTAGAGGTAAAGTAAAAATTGAAGATAAGTTTTAAAAAATTAATCGTTAAAAAGTAAACACTATCCTAATTAACCCATCCTGGCCCGGGTTTTTGTCCCATCCTGGACCGGGTTTTCCTCCGTTTTTCCTTCGGGTAGAGGCGGATTTCTTATACATGTTCTCTAGACTTTGTCTAGGGGCGTGTTTATTGTAATAATAAATTGTGAACCCATTTCACAAAGAGCCTGAAACCTGGACAGTGAAAATAAATCCTCGAAGCGTGTTTCTGTTCAGGAGTCGATGTTGTTGTTACCTTGTGATCAGGACAGATACTTCTGCATTCGTTTCCCGCATTTACTCATGACATATTTTTATCTTTCTTCCTTCACTTGAAAGGGAAAAAATGCAAAAGCTCTTTAATTATACAAGGTTTTACACACATTAAACTTTTTTTAAAACGAAATATGTTCTTCCTTCTATTATTCAGTACAGTTTGAGAATCACTCGAGTGACGTTGGTCGCAGGATGAGACAGCGGAGAGCAACGGTGCATATCGACTCGCGAGCGGTGCCTATGAAGCTCTTTGTACACTTCCGATCATCTCCCTTTCCCACGTCAGAGGGTAAACCGCTTTTGATGGAAACGAGTCAACATTCGATGGATGACTCCTAGTCAAATGTGTACTTATTCAAATCCTAACCCGGAACTCGTCCTCGCATTTGTGTGTGTGTGTATCACCCAGACTCGCACGGCTGATTCTCGAGAAGGATGGCTTTCATGCGATATTTCGTCAAAGAGTTTCTGAAAGATTTCTGCATTATAGATGAGTAAAAATGTTAAACAGAGTCTATTTCGACATCCTTAACGTCTTATTGTAATTATCTCTATTCTAAGCTTTTAGATTTTAGAATACGTAAGCATCGTTTCATTTACATATGAATTAACTGTCGTTGAAAATTTAACAATTCGCGAAGCTAGGCAAATAAATGGTCAGTTGTGAAATGCCGACAATAGTCAATATATTTGCGTTTACGTGAGTAGTTTCAAAAGATTTCTTTTAGGAATGTTAAGTTACCTGGGAATAGGTTATATCAACTCATTTGTCGCTATCGTACGACACAAGAATCTTTTTAACTCAATAATTTATATTTTTTTACTCTATAATCCTTTTATGCAATACACATAGTTATCCTCGGGTATTACTCACAATCAGGTTTACTCGTATAATTTCTCAATTTCTTACGACGTTTGTCCTATTCATAAACTACAATGATCCTAGTTTTTCCTAATAATTTAAAAAAATCTTGGTACAGCGACTTTTCAGGTACTACAAACTGCTTACAACTATTTTGATGAAGATAAAACAGCCCCCGAAACATTTTATCAAAAAGGTTTTTAGTCTTTAAAATGATTTTTCAAGAAATGAGTGCTGAGATGTAAAATTTTATTTCTTTAAAATTTAGGTATTTGAAAGCTACAATTTTTAAGAAAGCTCATACATTTAGGAAAGAAGAAATCATTTTTCTTCAAATGTACTTCCTTAAGGGCTTTTACGGAGAGTTTTTAGATATGCATTGAAAGTTATCACTTCTCTATTCTGACAATTAAAATATTGGTATCTAATTATAAAAAGATTGAAATCATTTCTTCATTTTATGCCGAGATTTCTCAGCAACGTGTGTCATGTTCGTCAAGTAACGATGCATTACTTCTGCATTACGATCTGCAACCGAAGCTTTTCTCGGAACTTCACAAATCACTTCATTACCAAATACTTTTGAACAGGATACGGGAGATCGGGTGCGGCTGCTTTCGTCCGTTCGGGAGCTTCACATTCACGGTCTCATCAAGCAGGAAACGTATGTTGGTTGTTTCTTTGTATTCACATTCTCCCAACCGCCGCCCTCTGCTGGACCCCTGCTACGAACCGCAGAGTCCGCGCGTTGAGACGGATGACGTAAGCTACAGGAGGCCGTGGAAAACAATTGTCGGTATGTGAATGCGAAAACTGTCTGAAAACAAAGCGTATAGTTTAAGGAAATAAAAATTTTCTTTCGAGTGAGTGGAATTAGATTTCCACAGCGTTTAATTATTTTCATTTAACAATGTAGACATCTTTTAAATAATAAAGAAAGAATTGAAGCTTTTGTTACGCTACAATGTTGAAGATTTAGAAACAATTTAAATAGACGTGACTTGAAAATAAACTAAACATATAACACCGAAAACAGTGTTTTAAGAATAGAAGAATTGTTTGCGTCATAATTATCTTTTAAAATTAAAATATTTAACGTAACCTTAGAGGATAATACCTTTTTTATGTACAGACCGGATGAAGGTCAAAATTCTTGCTGAAAAAGTGTCTGGATAAATACACTATGTCTATTTAAGGTAGTAAGTATTACAGCTCAATAATATATTTTAAATATGTAGAGACATTTATTTTCCATTACGATCATCCTAACGTTGCGAAAGGCCAGCATTGATATGTGCAGTCCAAATCAAAAATTAAGTATTTCCCGAGAAACATTTCTGAGAACCATTATTGCTGACTCAAGAATCGAAACCAACCTCAATTTATTGAGCCAGTCAGACGTAAAAGCATGGCAATGTGTCCAAGGTTGGTAAAGCATTCCAACGCTCTAATGATGTGATGGTAGTGGCACTCCCACTTCGTGATAATAAGATCTGAAAATGATGTCACTTATAGGAGCTCCATCTATATACGGAGAGGGATGACAAAAGCGGTATATTTTGTATTTATTTACCAAGTTTGGACCTTCTCAGTAATCTTCGCTCTGACGATTTCTTTCTTTATGTTACACTATATCCTCATCCACCTTATCTGTCAAAGCAGTGATTTGAATGCAGGAAAAACAGAATAATTCTAATGCTGGAAATCCACAATATGTTGAAACATCGACTGGAATAGTTGTTTTCAATTCTAACTTCAAACTCTGATACGAAGAAAGTGCAACATGACAATATCCAATCCTCTGGAGTACAACAGTGAAAGTATTATTTCAATTCGTTCTGGTTTTTAAGCGTGAAAATTTCTCAATAAAAATATCCACGGGATGAGTATCCATGGGAATCGCGCTGTGGAGACACAGAAAAATAATTTTAACCGATTTGTGATAGAAAATACAAGATATACTGATTTATGAAACTTCGTTTAGATGTGTGAAATGGAATGGATAAAAGATGAAAACTACCGAGCAACGTTGGATACTTTCTTGCATTAAGAAAAAAAAAATGTTTATAGATTTTTTGAGACATTTTGTACGACATTTCATATGTTTTCTCTCTTTATTAAACAACTATGTTGCTGGCTGACAACTTGGAGTTTGTATTTCCTAATAGTGATAGTAGCAAACATTGAGTATACCTGAGTAAATGAAAAATACAATGATTAAAACACAATGGTTTAAGTAGGATATCGTACTTCCATCTCTGACATAAAAGAAGGCCAAATGTAGGAGGAACAACACGATTAAATACAGATATCTAAATAAATTAAAACTAAAAATTAATGGGAGTTGTAATGACGTAAATATTCAGAGAGAAGAATAACGGATGCAAAAGAAAATTAGAGGAAACAGAATAAGATATAATAGAAAAGTAATTACCAATATCTTATAAGGAGAGAAATGAAAACGAGACGTTTTAGAATTATTGCGAGAGAAAAAACAATAATGATAGAGAAAAAGGCTTGTTTCAAGTTATTAAATATAATACAGATAAAGGAATGGAAAGGAAGAAGTGGGATCACGAAAACAAATGTCCAGACCCCACCGGTGGCTCAGGTGGTAGTGTTGTTACTCATCACCAAGTAATCCCGGGTTCCATTCCCGATGGGGCTTTTCGCATTAATGTCCCAGTTCACATAGCTGTGACTGCTGAAAAGCCGACCTTCCTTCCACTATCCAGCTCCTCCTACTATCAATAACTATAACCCCTCCACGTGGGCCAAGTTGTTGGTAAACCCAGCTAAGCGGTCAACTCCTATCGCTCCATGTAGATAAGCTTCAATAGCACGCTACATTTCCCATTTACAAATACTACAATAGAACGAATGTACTTTCAAAGAGTTGCTGCTCCGTCACTCCACAAAATCAAATCACACATAATACTGTGAAATTGCAGAAAATAGTGTGATATGAATTGAGGAAAGAGAAAAGAAATGAGACGTTATAGATTCAGAGAGAAACATTAAGACAAAACGAAAGAGAGAGAAATCGGTATCTAAGTAAAAATGTACGTTAAAAATAAACGGAACATACAAATGGAAGAAAGAAATTACGAAAACAAAGGTGTTACAAATGATTAACAACTGTCGTCCCGAAGTGTCTTTCCTCCAGCACTCCACCTGAAGCTGAAAACTCAAGGCGAGGAGAGACCGCAGAAGGGAAAAGATGCGTGAGTAATGCATCTGATCCGCACTGGAGGAGTGAGGTTCGAGACTCGCCTTGACGAATGACTTGAACAGACCGGCAGCCACCGCGCGGAATGCCCTAATGAACTGCGAGGGTCATGATAAATTCGAGTTGCTGAATGAGGAAAGAGAAAAAACTGATGCCAATTAGCTTACGGAAAGAAGCCGTGCGTTGTTCACATGATTCAGAGAAACGTTCCGCAGTTTATTTATTTCTGGATTCCTGTCCCATGATCGGACAGTCCTTGGACGCAGATTTCTCGTTTTCGTTTTGTGGAGTTCGCCGTCCCAACCAGGTGCGGATTTTCGACTGAGTAAGGTCACTTGGTATTCGTGAAATACAAACCTAAATACCCATATAAAGGGGAAAAAGTTGTTGGCATTTCTCAGATTTAAAAATGACAATCGAAAACGTACTTCGATTTAGCGTCTAGTGTAAATTACAATACCAGGAAAAAGTTTTTGGGGTGAGGTCTGTTGAAATAATACTATTTATTTATGCACATTATGCATGGCAATGTGTCGAAGCATGGCAAAGTGGCAAAATGTAGCAAATGATAATAAATGCTCGTAAAAGAAATAAAAAAAGGAAACCGATCAATTCAAATGTTTTTCGCGCAATATGGAAGGAAACAAAGAGATTAAATAACATATTCAAAGGAATACGTTTTCTATGAAAGATAAAATGATAAAATAACGATAACACGAAGAATAAGATAACTCGTCAACATTTCAACCACTTATTACGATTGGGGTGCAATTTCTCAGGCGAAGATTGAAGTTTGGTTAAAATATATAAAAAGTAATATTCCATCACCATTTTTACAAGCTTTACGTCACTTGTCAGTAAATTAGTTAGTTGGGTCAAATCTTTTAAAGCAGTTAGGAATACGTATGTATACTGATACGCATGTGAAACATTTAGTTCTAGCTTTTTATCAATGTATTGCAATTAAGGCCGAAAGTCAGCGTGGCTCAGTGGGTAGAGCGCTGAGCTGCTGACTGGATGGCTGGGGTTCAAACCCTGGTGAGGTGGGGATTTTCATCACAGCTCAACATCCAGACTGACTCCCAGGCCTACTCAACCTGCTGTAAAATGAGTACCAGGGTCTATCCTGGGGTCAAACCTGTTGGAGCAAGATGCTCACCACTTCTTCTAGTGCCGAGGTCAAATAATTGCGGAGTTGTATCTCCGCGAACCCCATACACCTTCGGGGTCTGTTGTGGGACATTTTGAATTTGTTTTGACTGCAATAAATATTTGCAGGTAACGCGGCCTAAACACTCAACATTTTGCATCTTGAATTTAAATCAAGGTTTCCTCTAATTGGTTGCCTTTCTCATGCAAACTGCTTCAATGTGAGAGCACCCACACTACCAAATTTGGCACTGCAACTCCGTTTAAATCATAAATGATATATAATAATCTTTATACGTGGTTGGTAGTGTATATAAAGTATCATTATCATGTATATTAATACGCAAATGTTCCAGAATTTTTAGTACCTTTTCTGCTTAATTAGATGTGGTGTATCACACGAACATTCCCATAAACATTACTTTAGAGCTTTAGAGCATTCATAGAATTCGGTGATATCTCTCTCCTTTTCCTTTCCGGGATCACGGCAATTAAAAATTACTTGACTAATTTATTTGAAAATGGTGTTACTTGACTACTTGCCAGCTCTGATGCATCTAATCAGGTTGGTATTAACAATATTCATTGCGTTATATTCTCGTAGCTCAGTAAGAGAAATGATAGAAAAGATAATGTGTAAATAAAAACATTGTACATCATCATATACCACTAATAAATATTCTGATTGTTTAATTCTTTAGATTGGTTAATGCTAAAAATAAAAATGAGTGAAACATCCCTTCAAGCAGCAGACGAGGGAAACGAGAGTCCGCTATATCATCAAGGTTAGTAATGTAGTCTTTCTGATCAAAAGGTTCATAGTATGGCACAAAGTGTTAGATGTTAATCACCACATTCTATTTCCCGTGCGATTAAATCGGTAGAGTTTGAAAAATACATGAGTACTTGCTAATCACTAAATAATTCTTATATCATCACTTCATCCACGTTTTCTTTTCTTTGTTTCAATTGGACTGGAGCGTAGATGATATGATAACGGTCCAACGATTATACCTCCAGAGAAATCGATATTTCGGAAGTATAGTAATCGATGTATAAGATTCAAGTAAATACTTTAGAATAAGACTAATGTGCATTACAAATACTTTCCGGCACTCTAAAATGTAGAGAAATTCAGTTAAGTTTGTCAACTTCCTGAACCAACATTTCTCGAATATTTAGGCGAACCAACATTTCTCGAATATTTAGGCGAACCAAAATTCCTTTATTTATCAAAATCTTGCAGACGACTAGTCATCGTAGACACTGACCGGTACAACTGAAAGGAAATTGTATTTTATGACGAAGTAAGAAGGGTCGTGTTCAGAGCCTTTCGTATTACATTCTTATGATCAATATATTTTTATTAAGGGCTCTAATGACCCTGCCGTTGACGAGTCCTAAAGTCCCACAAAAAATATATTTTTATTCTATTTTTAAAATCACGCCTAAAGTTTCTTTAAACATTTTTCTCCATCTATTCCACGCTATTACGAAGCATTTAGTGCTTTCTTAAGCGTTCGTGGAACTGCCGCTCTTAATAATCGGAGATTAAACTTTTCTGGAAAGGTGTGAATGTGAAGCACAAAGGCAGCTTTCGAAGCGGTCTCCTTGTGAAAGGACAGAAGCGGTCACCAAAGTCTTTCAGACAAAGGAGCGATGTAAGGCGGCTGTGTATTGTCGTGGTTGAGCAGCTGTGCAGCTGGGCAATATGTAGAAGATGAGATGAACGTCTTCGAAAGCTCCAATGATAAAAATAACTGTTGAATACTCAAGTATCGTTTATAGACAACTCATTTTAATGACTAAAATATTTTATAAAGACACTATGATATTTCAATTTTTTTCTTTGACTGGAAATAAAATTGACGCAGTATACATTTGTTAAAGAACATTAAATATTAAATTCCCCACTGTCCTTGGGTCCTTGATAGTAATTTATGTGATAATCCAATGCTTGATTCAAGAGAAATTTGTTTATTGCTTCCCACGTCGTTATACGGAATATTTTGACTATAATTTATAATCATTATCATCTTAATTTGACAATACATCAACATAATATTATTTAAACATCGTATGTAGGGAAGGAACTTAAAATACGTGTAGCAAAACCCTCAAAAACATTTTCTCGTATGTAGTTGTTATTTGATTTATTGCTGAACACTCATTCTGTACCGATGATTATACATACAAAAATGACATAACATTTATTACAAAATTCATAATTAGATACTACGAAAGCTATTACCCTTTTCTTTCCGCAAGGGGAGGTGTAATAAGGGCCAAATAATGAAAGTAGTCGTGCATAACCCAGGATTAGAAACCTCACTCCTCGGTTTTCAAGTGTGAACATCTCCCCATCGAGCAAATAAGCATTAGTAGAGAAAGAAGGAACGCAACTAATGGAAAAGAAATTTTATCACCAAGACTCATACTATTGAAGAGGTTGGTGAAGTACCTAAATCACTTTTTTAAATCCATTTATAAAGTATTCGAAGTTGAACAACAACAAATTACTCCAGATGTTCAAAGTTTAGTCCATTACGAGCGTTGCAGGCCTCGCATTTATGTAGCAAGTATTGGCGAGTATGTTTTATCTAAGAGTCTCGCGACGTCGGTGCGAGGTGTCTATCGCTGTAATGTGCCCATATTTGATCAAATGTTGTAGTTTTCTTTAACTTTGAACATCTGTATCACTTTATCAATTCCCCGAATAATGCGCAATTCACACCTTTTAGTTTTGTATTCTTAGTCTTTGTCTCATTCTATATCTTTCGGGAGTCATTTCAGAACATGTGTACCTTAACGCGTTTTTGTTCCTATTAATGCGCTCTATCATCATCATCCCCTATTTTTTGTTCTGAGACATTCTGTATATTCTGTTGTTCCCGTCCGTATGACATCAGTTCATGCGTAACAACGCTGAAGCCGATTTTTTATTTTTTATTTATTGTCAAAAAACAGTACAAACTGCGTATGACCACGTGGAGGGAAAAAAATTAATTTACTCTCCGGAAGCAAGCAAGGGACCATCCCATCAATTCCCATCAAGGGCCCTAAGGCAGAGGCGGATTCATAAAAAAAATTCAGCAAAAATTACTAGATAAGATAAAAAGTTAGCTGCGAGTTATAATACTAATAGAGTGTCAATATGTTTGTAATTTTAAGCAAAAAATTACAAGTACAAGTTATTATCGAACTATAGATTATTCTGAGTATAGTGTTTAAAAATCATAAGAATTGAAATAACACTAAATTCACGATTTATTGTTACAATAAACACACCCCTAGACAAAGCCTAGAGAACCTGTATGATAAATCCGCCTCTACCAGAAGGAAAAACGGAGAAAAACCCGGGCCAGGAAGGGGAAATCAATTGACATTTGAAATTTATATTTTTCTCAATGTGTTGTAAAAATTTTTATGGCGAAGTTATTGAATAGCACCTCACAGAAATTTCTAGAAACATTTTCAGATAATTTTCCACAGTTGGATCCCAGAACTCATCTTTAACATATCAAGGTGTTTTCTTTGCTCAATATGCTATTGTATTTGAGATACACGACCGCAAATGCAACACAATTTTTAACATACCTTGTAAATGAACGTCTCAAACTATTGTTTTCTTTTTGAATAAACTGAATTGATACGTCTGAGATATTTTTGTACATGCAACAATGCAACATATGTTTAGAGTTGATTTCCACGGGAGACTAGAACGGACGCATCTAACAAGAACCGGAATCATTATCTACCTCATAGTTGTCACAAGCGAATCTCCTACAATGTGACTTTATTAATCGTGAGAATATTCAGAACAAGTAAGAGACATGGACTACGCCCTATTCCATTCTTTACTTCCATCGATTTATCACTATCTTTGGTGGGAGGAACAGGAAAATCTGCGACATCCGTAAGCGATTTCTAGAGGTCACGGGCTTCAGTGATCTTCCCCGTAGAACGGTCGGTGTCTTTCACAAAATCCCACGCCTCCTTGACGTAAGAAAGGTCCGCCCTAGTACACACGCATGAAGAGACCTCTGTTCGAGGGTGAAGAATGTTCATATACAAACAGCGTTACTCAGATTTCATTCCTAAAGAACTAAAAGACTGTACTAGATTAGATCTCGGGGAAACTTGTGGCTCCAAGACTGACTAGTCTCAAAAAATTAACTTATTTTACCAAATACACCACCGCTTAATTTTTCTAAGGGATATATCTTTATATATAGCACTAGCTGAATCACCCACCCATATCTGCGCGTTGCTACACATACAAAATCGATTTTTTTTTATTTTGGATTATTTTATATAGTTGGCCTATGTCAGAAACCTCCGCGGGTGTGTTTCTGACAACAACTTGCCAAAGTTTCATCACAATCGGATGAATGTTATAGGAACGCATAACATACAAACAAATAATCATTTTGTCATAATTTATGTATATTACAAATTTATAAAATTTTAAAGAAATTTAAGATTGAATTTTGTATGGAAGTGATAATACTTTTATTTAATGATGTTTAATGAACTCTTCTTGTACTGTAACTATATTGAAAAAATTGTGAACGAAGGAATTATGAGTTGTATTTTCAAATTATTCATGTATTAATGAAACTTGAACTGATATATTAATTTATAGCTACCCTGATGAAGATGCTGATCGGCGTCGAAACGTTGGCAATTTATAGTGAATGTTAATAAAGTGATGTTTAGTGAATTGATTGTCTATAAATTATAACCGCATAACCCAATCATATAATTACAAAGAAGACAATCAGCAAATAGATAATTTTAATAAAATAAATTATTGTCAAAAGTTGTAAACTGCATACGACCACGTGGAGGAGGCGTGTAGGTAACAAATATTAATAGTAGCCACAAGAGCGAATATCTAATTGGTGAAAAAAAAATATAAACACAACAAAATAATACGTGAGTTTATGTTCATTCCACAAGCTCCATGTAGGATGAAACGGATCCTAGACTATGCAAATTGAATTGATAGTCGATGTTCATGTGATGTATTAAAGTTTAAAGAAATCCGTACTGAGATACACTAATCATTACCCTCATGGACGGACGATGGAGATGTAACAACGTTTGACTACATTGAGTAGGAATCCTATACCTACATCAAGTCAGATAGACTAACAATAAATAAATTATGTATTGTCAAAAGAGAAGTTACAAACTATCTATTACAATATTGAGGACAATTAAGTTGTTTATCGCTACTACTTTACAATAACCTTTTACACACAGTATGTTTCCGTTCCCATTTTTTTCAGGTTACATTTTCTGTGAGTAAGTTTACGTGACATTGAGTACAGTAGTGAGGGAAAATACTTATTCTGTTATGAGAATATTATCCAAATAGTACATTCACGAAAGTCCGCGGTACGTTTCCATACCTACTTAACACGCACCTACACTTCGAGTACTTTCCTCTGCATTCAACTAAACTCCCTTAGTCGGTACTTCTCCATCAGTGGCGGGAGGTACAGACGTGTTTCGCCGCTATCTCGCCACATACCCCGCTGCCGTGACTTGTTCCCTTTCTTCTTCATAGCAAAACGGAGAAGAATGCCATTTTTAATGATGTCCGGGAGCAGCAATATGTCGAGGAGTTGCCCACTTGGACTACAGTCATTGTGGTTTGCCACTCAGCACGCGTGGTTCAGTGAGACCAACACAGAGGAGGTAAAACGATAGCTTTGAAAGCGAAGACGACGAATGGTGTATGTTTCTTCAACGAAACGAAACATTTTACTTCGTTTTCGATCAAAAATCAAATTATGAATGAAATTATGAAATCTCAATGATTTGACAATTACAATATTTAAAGATTTTATGATGTGAAAAATGTATGGAAAATATTATCATAATACGTTATATAATTCTTGACCACTTGATATTATCGGAGTATCATCTTGAGGAATAGGTCAAAAGATAAAAAGAGAAAAAAAATACATAAATCGCCAACGTTCCAGATATATTCTATCCATTCTCCGGGTTTGCTACAACGTTAAAATCACTCATCCATATCAACTTCCACATCTCCAACCTGTACATCAAGTACGACCTATTAATCTTTTGACGTATTCTTTAGCAGAATGTGCCTGGTGTGAAAGTTGATGTGGATGTTGATGTGGGTGAGTGATGTTGACGTGGAAATATTGCAACTAACCCTGAGGATGGATAGAATATATCTGTAACTTTGGCGAGTTATATAGTGTTTTACATTCAAGATCATACTTCGGTATTCTTAAGTACTTAAATACTTATTACTTCGGTATGTGTTTTTGAAGTATTAAAAGCGTTTGAACTTTCTTCTCACTTTTGCTATCTATCTTAGATATAAAATCTCAATATATTTCATTCAGTTGTAGGACCTAGATTTTGTAGAACTAAGATTTTGATAAAATAGAATCCATGAATCAATGTAATTAAATGGCCAGCACCTCTCTTGTGACAACTTTTCACAGTGTGTTCCTCTTGACTCAAATGTGAGCACATCATATCCTGCACTTTAAAACCACGATAAAAATAGGAAATAACCCGGAGCTTTCCCCGAAGAAAAGCATTGGATTACGAATAACAACGACTCTATTGTCGATCTCTGTGGGACGCCCACACTTGGAGCCTGTCTGTGGTAAAGGCCCGGACACAGTCTAGTGTTGAACCCCGCCAGCGGACGAAAGGAGCGCCAAATGGGGATCGTGGGGTGTGTCCCCGGTCGAGCGAAGTCAGTTGATTGAAAAACATTAAACTAGTAGCTCAAACCTTACATATTCGTTTGAAACTCTTTGTCTCAAAACCAAAACGCTACTAGTGTCATAAAAGTTACTCAACGAAAGATAGTTTGTTTGTTTCATTTAATTTCTGAGACAACACTTATGAGAATAACTGAACACACGCATATTCTAAATAAAATATAACCTCTCAGTTACTCTTTACTTCATGTTATGAAGTAATTTGTTCCGAACAAATATTGTTTAACATAATGAACATATCTATAAAATTTACAAAACAGGACTTTTTTTAACTAAATACATTCTCCATGCAGTATTATTTATGTAAAATATTATGTTAAAAAATCGTATACTTATTGCTTATTCGTTTTTATTTATTTTTTTCTTTCACAAATCGTATATAATTACTATTGCATTCTCTTCCTTTCTCCAAAGCTCTACAATGCAACATTTTCTACGTAATGAGAAGTCACTTAAAATGTATATAAGGTAGGTAAATCTGATTTACAACATAACTCCCTATATTGAAACGGAAGTCAATAAAATTTCCATATAAAAATTTCAGTATTGAGGGAAATCAGAAGTTTCAGTATTATTTACGTTCCTAAAAATTGTTCATTCAATAACAATAATAAATATTGAGTATGTATGTTTTCTTACCAGTCCAACGGCGAGCGCATGTAATTTCACCACTTTTATTTCGAAAACAAAGACAGACTCTTTGGCTCTATGACTCAATGTGGCGGTGTTTTACACATGAGCATAAGCTTCGCCCCTCGCGTCTAATCGAACTATTCTATTCGTGGTACTGTGTTTACGTTTGTGCTTCTTAGAATCAAAATGAAAGTAACGTATCTAATATAAAATCACATATTCTCAAATCTCATTGTCTCTATTAAGTCATTTACCTTGCTCATTAGTTAACATTTTACTCTTGTCTGTACCAAGAAACCAAAGAATGTTTCCGAAACCAGGAACTCTTCGAAGAAGGTAGCCAGGAACTCGATCTAGGTATATAGTTCAATGTTAACTACTTCTTTACAATAAAATAGTGTTTTTATAAATTTTATATTAATTTCTTGATACTTTTATTTACACTTTATAAAATGTTTTGATATGTAATTTAGAATATCTAGAACGAATTGATTAAACTTTCTATGATTTATTTGGAAATAGTTGCTTCCGTATTCGTCAGTTTCGGATTTCGCCAATAGTTTTCGTACAGATAACCGACGAACACCGATGTATCACTGCTCACTATTGATACTCGAATACAGAAGTGTCCTTTATCTTTGAGGGAAGAGAAAAATAAAATTAAATCGTAAATCAGTTGAATAGAAATCGTAAACTGAGCGAATTAGATTCCACCAATCCCGTTCTTCTGAATAATCCACTCGTCTAAGATTCCACTTCGTCCTCCCACCCACCCACTTTCAGAGAAGGATACGTAACGCGACTCCCACGCCGATGCTGCTTCCATCGCCTCTAGCGTCGCATGTTCGCTATAATCGCGAGCTCATCTCCTGCTCCGGGGCGAGGTCTGGTGGCGAGGAAGGCGGCAGTCGGCGGAAACAAGGCGACGGTAGCGACAGAGGAAACGGTGATGGAGAAGCGAAACTCCATGGCGTGGCTTGGATTTCGATTGTCGGCGCAGAAAGTAGACGGATCCTTCTTTAACGCGGGACAAATCATTTTCAGCGTTAGCCAAATCATTGTGAAGTGTAATTATTTTCTTTTTTTATATTGTAATTGCTCTATAACACTACATTACGAATTATAGTGAAAATATCTCTTTAATTTCTATCCCTTAGTTAATAGTATAGTATAAGCAATATTAAGGAACTCGCTTGACTCGTTTAAAATGCACAAGTGGATGTAAAAACATGGCGCCGTGCGCAACGGTTTCATGATTTATGCATCACACCTCGGAAACAGGGAAATACCTTCTAGTATTAATCACTTATACATGGAAGTGAAGTAAAACATACCACAGAAAATTTACTTCAAATCAAAGTAAACTTCCATCACTTTCGTGATTTAAAAATTGGTCTTTTTTCTGAAAATAAGTTTTCTCCATAAGACGCAATGTGCTACACCATAATTTATAATTGCAATTATTTCATTTAAAAGGTTAGTATTTATGCTGATTTAAGATATTTTAGTGATGTAATTCTACCTGCGCTACCTTAAAGTTGATCTTAAAAAATATCTCTCAACGATTGTATAAACAAATAATACGAGAAATTTTGATGAAGCTGTTTCTTTAAAATGGTAATGAATGTATTGCTTATAATACTGATAAGTATGACGGATTTTGGGTAATGAAAATTTAATTTCACATACGATTCGACGGAGAAATAATTTATAATACCTAAATAAATGAACACCTCAGTGTAATTGTAATAAGGAGAGAAGTTGTGACCAGTATATGTAAAAAGTTTTTTTCTGTATTTTTATTTAAATGTAATAAGAGTCCCCTTACCTGAAAATGTCTTTCGATTTTCCGTATAACAATTTTTAAAATGTGTCATTATGCTATTTTTTTTAAATGTTACATCTGTATGGAGGTCTACCAAGTAGCGAGTGTATACCATCCTTTTACTGTTAATACTAGTGAAGTATTTAAATGAAACTTGAAACTGCTCCCTAAATAAAAGAGGTTATAAACGAGTTCATTTAATAAGATTGAAGCTGAAGCGAGTATTTAAAAAATTGTACCTAACTGTAATGACATGGCAGCGATGACTCACGGAAAAGAGTCTAGAGTGAAGTTATATCCTAAGGCAATTGAATATTTTTAACGCTAATGAAGATTATTGGCGTAGAATATATTAAATGAGTTCTCAGGTTGCAAGGGACTACGAGGTAACGACCTGCATGACGCTAGGACAATCAATGGAATATAATTAAGCAATTTTCTAACACAGCAGCGCTCCTATTGGTCTTCATATGGGCAGTTTTACTCCATTGGAATTAAAATCACATTGGAAGTACAATGAGTCCTCGGCTTACTCTGGTATGCGAACATTTTACAAGATGAGCTGCGTTATTAAAAATTAACGCGGTAAAAGAGCAGGATTTAGAAACACAAGCACAACTTGAGTTCTCCCTACCCCCCTTTCTCGCTGCTCTGAGCGGTGATGCGTCATTCTCCAGTGAATCCTCAACATTACCGACAGGTCCGCGATGATCTAGTGATAGTGTCTTCGCTTCCATGATTCCGCTGACAGGTAGAGGTCGGGTTCAAAGAGCGCTTGTTATAAAACCTATTTGAAAACAAACTTTTGTATCACAAGTACTGTACTGAAAAGTTTAAAAAATAATTTTCAGAAAAATTGAATAAAAAACTTTTTAAAATGTCTCTTTCTTGGTCACTCACCATAGGTGCAACTACTTAGAAGATACATAAGTATTTAAAAAATTAGAATATTAAATATAAATAATTCAAAGCTTCTTCAATTGGTACGATAATCATCCATTCTTACGCAAAACACACAATTTCCGCTCGATTGGATATATGAAAGTTGCCGAAAAATCAATTATCGATTCTGAAAAGAAATATGTAAAACATACACACACCCTTTTCACCCCACTAAAAAACTATTATCAAAAACTGATACGATAATCATTTATTGTCGCATACCACACATATCAGTGAAATTGGAATTATGGAATTGGTCAAAAAATCAGTAGCCAATTTTGAATCGGAAGGACAACATACATACGTAGATACATACATATATAAGAAGAAGCAAGCTTAATAAAAAGATGGAAAGAACACCGAGTTAGCTTTATAAGAAAGAATTTCACTGCGTATAGAAACAATACTTCGTTGTCGATGTCGGGGATACTCTCAATGGAGGAAAAGAAAGTGAAAAAAGAAATGAACATAAAATTGTAATATGTAATGTCATCAAGAGCTAATAAAAGATGGCATTAGGCAATTGTTAATCTCAATCTATAACAGGGCTTCTTAAACTGTGGGTCGCGACCCCCAGGGGGGTCGCGAGACTACTGAAAGGGGGTCGCAAAGATCTGATACTTTTCAATCATTATAAATAAAATTTTAAAATTAGTATACACACTACGTACAAATATAAATACAAATAAAAATCATACAAAATACTATTGTAGTTTTATTATAACTATTTTTTGAAAAAAGTGGCAATGCAAAACTGTTATGTAGGGCCTATAAATGAAAATATGGAAGTAGCATTTAAAATAATAAATACAACGCGCTCCTCGATTTTCAACTGAACGTTCGACATTGATGTCTGGCCGCCGGCGTCAGTGTTTGCAAGATAACTTAGTGATTATAAGTACCCAGACGCCGCGTCGCCTTACAGCTTACACATACAATACGGAAGCATAATCAAGCTAGGCTAGGCGAATCGGCATATTATTTTTATAAAAGAATAATAAAAAAAATTAAATGAAAGCTTCTTTTTCGGCGTCTTTGTGATACGGTGCCTTTGTGCGCTGCACACTTTGAACACGCCATGCGTCGGGGTTGATCTGATCGTAATTTGTTGTCATTGCACTGGTAAAGATTCGAGTGTAGTTATTTTTCTGTTTGTACTTCAGTTTGGACTCAGCTTTGTCTTCGTAGTGACATGTGTGTATTTACTGTGTAATTTTCAGTTGGTGTTTTTAATTATTACGTTAAAGTTCAACTACATTTTGTTTAATTATTTATTATTATTTAACCATCATGGATAAATGGCTAACCAAAATTCCAACTAATAAGTCTGCCACGCCGTCACAACCAAGTTGCAGTGCTTCAAATCCGACTTCTAGCAAAACAAAAAAAAGAAAATATGAAGAATCATATTTGCAGTATGGCTTCACATGCTCTTCTCACAACAATGAAGAACAACCAGTGTGCTTAATTTGCAAAGAAGTTTTGGCTGCAGAAAGCATGAAACCGTCAAAACTGCAACGACATTTGAATACTAAACATGCAACGTTATCAAAAAAGCCAATAGAATATTTTGAGCGTCTTTTGCAAACATCAAATAAAGAAAAGAACACTTTGGAGAAGTATGTTACTTTGAATGATAAATATCTATTGGCATCGTATGAAGTTTCGTATTTGATAGCAAAAACGAAAAAGCCTTTTACTATTGGAGAGCAACTTTTACTACCTGCAGCTATAAGAATGTCTGAAATTGTTCATGGAAAACAGTATGCTGCTGAAATTAGTAAAATTCCATTATCAAATGACACTGTGTCCAAAAGAATTTCAGACATTAGCAATGATCAATTTCAACAGCTTCTTATGAGGCTTAAAGACAGCTCAAAGTTTGCAATACAACTGGACGAGTCGACAGACATTTCAAAAATGGCACAGTTGTTACTTTTTGTAAGATATATTTATGAGGGAAGCATTCATGAAGATATACTGTTTTGTCGTCCTCTGGAAGGTCATACTCGTGGAAAAGATATATATAAAAAAGTAAATGAGTTTTTTGAAAAAGAAGGATTAAATTGGAAAAATTGTGTTGGTGTGTGCACGGACGGTGCTGCAGCAATGACCGGACAAGATCTTGGTTTTACAGCATTTGTTAAAGCTGGAAATGATCATATTACATTTACACATTGTATGATTCACCGAGAGGCACTTGTTGTTAAAAAAATTGCACCAGAATTAAACACTGTGTTTTTTGATGCAGTCAAAATCATTAACTTTATTAAAAGTCGAGCACTTAATAGTCGATTGTTTAAAAATTTGTGCATTGATATGGATTCGGATTATACAAGTTTATTGCTACATGCTGAAGTTAGGTGGCTATCAAGAGGTCGAAGTTTGAAACGATTATTAACTTTAAAAGATGAAGTTCTTATATTTCTAACAGAGCAAAATTCTAATTTGGCCGATTATTTTCACGATAATTTATGGCTTCTCAAGATATGCTATTTGGCAGATATTTTTGATAAAATCAATGATATGAATTTATCAATGCAGGGAGTCTGCGTTAATATGTTTATGTTAAAAAATAAACTTGAGGCCTTTGTTAAAAAAATTCTTATATGGAAGAACAGAGTGGAAAGTGGATCGCTCGAAATGTTTCCATTTACTGACGAGTATATAATTAGTAACAATATTTCAAAAAAAGATACTCCTATAACAAAAATTATAGTTAATCATTTGAAGGATATGGAAGTTTACATGCATAGGTATTTTCCCAATGATATCGATACACAACAATGGATTTGCAATCCATTTTCAATTGAAATGGAAGAAATTAATTTTTTAAACTTAAAAGCACAAGAAGAATTTGCCGAATTAACAAGTGATACTACCTTGCGACTCAGATTTTCTCAAGTGCCTGTGCATGAATTTTGGATAGAAATCAAATCAGAATATCCCCTACTATCGGAAATGGCAATGAACAAATTACTGCCATTTTGTACAACATATTTATGTGAATCAGCCTTTTCCACATTAACTTACATAAAATCAAAATACCGTTCAACTTTAATAAACGTTGAAAATTTATTACGATCTGCACTAACTCAAATTGAGCCTAGATTTAATTATTTGTGTAAAAATAAACAATCACATCCGTCACATTAATATTGTTTGATGTTAATAATATGTTTTTATTAAAAAAATTGTTACAAAAGTTTATTTTTTCTATTGAATAAATATATATATAGTTTTATGTCATTCTATTTATTGTGTTTTATTACGACCGATATCCCATCAACGTTTCCAATTATATATATGTGAAATGAATGGGTACGTATTCTTTAATCCTTATTTTATTTACATTGTAAAATAGTGCGATATTACATCTACATCTACGGTTAATATATATTTCATTATATGGAGGAGGGGGTCGTTTAAAATTTCCTAAGCTTGAAGGGGGTCGCTATATAAAAAAGTTTAAGAAGCCCTGATCTATAACACACGCGTTAAATAATTTAATTTTCTTTTGTAAATTTTTGAGAGTTATGTTTATTGAAAGACATTTCCAGACAAAAAAATTAGTAATAAAAAATTCGAATTGAATTTTTATTTGAGTCCTGCTAATTATTATAAAAACCCTGGTGTTATTCCACGACTTCTGTATTAGTTAATTTGGAATTTAATTTGGTATAGAGGAAAATTCTTCATCAGCCGCGTCTCAGTTTGAAGTCTCAGCAAGATATAAGGCGTATTTATGATATTACTCGCGTAAAAGAGAGCTCCCTTCATTATCACTCAATTTCTGTAGTAAAATTACTATAAAAATGCGTCATTCATGAGTTTACGAAGACATTTGTGTGGCACAGTAGAGGGCACAGTCTTAGAAAGAGAATGAAATGTAGAATTAACATTCATAAATAAAACTTAAAAGTTCTCCTTAAAATTTTATTCACTATTCCCAGAGGTCAAGTTTAATTCCCTAATATTTTTGGCATGAGTTTAAAGTTATATGAAATTATTTGACTAAAAAACTAGTATATTGCGATGTGAATTATTGCCATAAAATATTTATGTGAGTATACAAAAAATATTAATTTTTTTTCTTCAAAATGTGTTTCTATTAAATGAATTTATGAACAGTAATATCTATAATTTGTGTGATGTGAGGAAATTAATAAGTACGGTTTTCCAATATTCAGTTGCTTACAACGCATATTTTTGATTTTATGTTAATATTATTTTTTACGGTCAAGATATGTAACTCACGTTTTCATTGAATTTAGTCTTGATTGCATTTATTAACGGATTTTAAATGAGATTTTATCCCACAACAAATATTTGAAAGATAAGCAATCGCTTCATTAAGATTCATTACGAGGGTTAGCATTTGGTATATAATTCTTTCTTTGGAATATCAGTAAAAAGTTTAATGGTTGAAGATCTGAAACATGAATGATTCGAAAACACAAAACATCGTGGTATCGGATATACCAACTCACTAAGAGGTCATTAATGCCACGATACATAATGCATGGTTAAGAGTGGGGAGAATTCCAGCATTAAGATTTAAACGATTTCAACATTCTCTTTTACAACAATTTAGTGTAATTAGGATCATTTATAACCTACTCAGTACTCCTAAACGAACATATTTCTTCGTGTTCTATTTAATTTTTTAAATTTGAGATAATGTTCACTATTGTAAATGTAATTCTATGGAAATCAAATGGGAGTAGAAAGATAAAACATTTGGAAGGGACCTGTAACAAAGATATTCCGAGTCGCTTAACGATTGGAAGTGTATAAATTAAAAGGTCTTCAATTTACCTCCATTAAAGGCGGTGCTGTATCTTAAGTTCTTGCCTTAGGTATCCATTGATTCTCTTTGATAGACCTGTTCCTCCGAAGTAACTTGTAAATTTATGACGGTACTCTCAAAATTTATACCGTGGTTTGAAATATTCTGTTCTTTGGAAGACTATTCCTCAACTGCGGACAAAACACCGGTATTTAAAAATCTATTATCCAAATTTCAATAAAATAATATGAGAAATTTTTTAAATACCAGTATGATAAACAATTAATTAATAATTAAATAATAGCTCAATGTCAAAAATACATCAAATTTATCATGTTTATATTTTCTGATTTGATATTTGAAGTGTTTTATTTACATTGTTATACCAATAATTAACTTGCCATAAACTATCTATAAATTGAATATGTATATTTATTAAAAGTACATTATTTCCTCGTAATTTATCTCTCAATTTCACTTAGTTCTTGCCAAATCTCTGTTATGAATAAACAATATTAAGAAAAGAAGACAATTATGGTCATACGCGAATGGTTGTATCATGACAAGTAGGTGATATAATTAATAAAACTAAATATGGAGTACAAAATCGTGCACATTTCGAAATAAAAACAGTGTCTTTATTTTATTTTTTTCAAATTATTTTCTTGAACACAGTATTTTTGTCACTGGGGATAAATATACATTAACATTTATTTTGAATTTAATTTGTTTCCAATTTTCGTAAGAAGAACTTTGACACGAGGTCTTCTGTATCTTTCACTCACACCCTTTCGTGTAAAGAGTTGGAACTTCTCTGGAGATCCTTCCAGTACGTCTCTCCTCAACCGTTTCCCACTCACCGCATCCACTTCACTGTCCTCCCGAGGGGCCAATGTGCAGATGAGGATTGGACGATGGGTGACGGAAGCGAGGACTGTTGTTGTGGGTGAGGCAGGGCAGTCAGAACGTAGACGCTGCTCCACGCACGAGCCATTGCCAGAGAGGACATGGGGTAGGGACCCGGAAGAGGACAGCGGGGTAATTAAAATATCACCACCAACTCCTCCTGCCGAGGGACGCGGCTACTCGCGCGCCATCCCTAGAGCCGTCCGTCGCAGCCACCACTGCTGCCTCTCCAAGTATATGAGCCAAATGAAGGACCTTGTTTACGAGGAGGTACGCTCTCACCCACGCTGCACGCAGTACAGACCAGGAGGGCTGCGACGGCGGCAACGGCGGTGTATAATAAGACAGTGCGAGGAATTGAGGATACTTGGGATATTGGTTTAGAGATGAAAATGAATTTCTGGTGCTAATGAAGACAAGCATCAAATTTATCTATAATTAAAAACTTTGTTGGTTCTCAAGTAATTGTGTTGGACGACTGTTGTGGTGATTGTGAAGGACAAGAACTTCGACGTAACAAACAGGAAGAGCAGGAGAACCATCACCTTATTCTCTTGAAAAATTATACTTAAAAAGAAACATTGCCATGGTTAAGTTTGTATAATGGATTGCTGATTTAATGGGTATATCAATAATATAGTTGGCGCTGAATTTCAATTAATAAACATTTTAAATAAAAATAACGAGACTTTGTAAAATATTATTTCATTTACATCTCAAATCCCTCCCATCCCCTTCATAAAATTCATGACTGCGTCTATAGTTCAGTGTGGAAAATTCCAGGATTTATATAAAGAGAGTAAATAATGTTAGAAGAATAATGAATTTTAAAAAAGTTGTTTTTAGTTACCTGTTTCCTATTAGTAATAATAAAAAATATTTAAAATGAAGTCATCCTGACGAGACAAGGAAATTTTTTAACATTATTTATTTCAATTTTTCCCTTTCATATCGGTAATCTTGGAATGTTCGTATGTACTGAAAAGTAACTGAGAAAAATAAATACTTCTTGATTTTGATTGGACTGATTTTATCCAAAAATGTTCCACCAAACATTTTAAGTGATGATATTTCGTGCCAGTCGTAGCTTCTTTAAACTTGGGGTTATGTGCGATTGTTTCAATGTTTGGAGAGAACTGTCTCTCATATTTTTTAATTACCAGTGTAAAAAAAATGTTCAAAATTCTTAGTTCATGCACCTTTACAATAAATTAAAACTTTCTACTCAAAATAACTGACGTCAGCTTATAAACCGTACGGAGGGGGTACAGTAAATCGTAAAATTAAACGGTAAATTAGATACAGTTCAGACCATGCGGTGAATTTTTTGCCCTAATCCGAGTATAAAATGAAATACTATGCACATACGATAGTCTCAAGTTAACATTATAATAAAATGTTTGCAATAATATTCTTATATATAAAACAAAAGATGTACCAACAGTCACGACGAATGACTAACTTTTAAATATAGCAAAAACATTAATTTCAAATACAAGAAGAGGAAATGGGTAAATGTGAATTGAGTACATAAAGAATTTGTAACATGTCACGTAGACTTTGGTCTTTATTTATGGAAGATTGGTAAATTATGTGGAAATGGATGAATATGCGGCAAAGAGGCAGATACACTAGATCTTGTATATGAAACAAAGAGGTAGATACACTAGATATATGAAACCTTGTAATGGAAATATTATAGACCAGGTGATTCATTCATACATTCAATTGTGAATCTGGGACCAATAATAAATGAAAAAAAAAAAAAAAAATGCAAATATTCTCTATATGTTACGAAGATATGAAACCTATTCAATTTCTCTTTTAATGCACTTGCAATCCAATATTGTAGACGGAAATTCAATGACGAAGAACAAAGAAATTAACTTAAACCGCAACTTGATACGAAGATGAGTGGTTGGAATATGGTAAGAGGAAACTGGTGAAGTGATAACATACTGAAACGGAATAGTGCATTTCCATCAGAAGCTAATAATATTATCTAATACTAACAATAGATCTAAAAGGTTTAACTACATCAATCTGCCACTAGAGAGCTCTATTCTCTCCCAGACATTTTATTATAATATATATTCCTTACATGGAGAATCGTCACATAAATTCTGAATGTCAATTTTCTAATTTTAATGTTACATTGAATTAATTCTTTAATTTGTATCAAATTCTTTAATTTGCACACAAACAATTCAATAAAAATGTATTTGCGGTGGAGTTTGTTCCCTCGAATTAGTGAAGAAGGTCCCGTAGCTTCATTAGCTCAATCATCACTCTCTCTTCAGACTTCGTCGAGTCAACATCGTGCCATAACTGCGTCCGTCATTAATATTTTGTGAAGCATATTGTGTTTGAGGTAAAACTATACATTTCCTTCAACCATGTGTTTCGACTATCTGGAACATTCGTGAATATGGTTTTATTGTGATCATGGAAACAGTGTGATCATATAAACTTTAAATACTATTGATGGATCCATACACCGTTGCTGCCCCCTGCTTCTTCCAACGGCCTGGGACGCTGTATGCCAATTGAGCATCGGCAAATGCTACAAGAACGTAACTATGAGCTCACATACCTTTCACATGCCATTGAAAATCTCACGAACAGTATGATCTTTCATGATCAATTCAATCTCCCTTCATTGACGAATTCATTAACATTTAACTAAACCTTGTTATACATAATCATGCATCTTTTATCTTTCAATTAATGCCATGCTGTAAGTTTTAGTATTAGAATATTTTAAGTGTATGTCCATTGATTTATTATTTGTTTTGATTTAAAATCATGGTAATCCATGTGGTTCTCCAATTTAAAATTATTAAAATCAAGATACCATCCCCTCCCATAGCTTCCAGAGTGTTTTTGGGGTACGTCTCATGCTCTACGGGAGAAAATAAAGGAACGCTTAGACAACGAAGGCAGAGAACGGCTCTACAGGGGAAGGTAACGCAGATGCTAGTGTGAGTGTGGGAGTGGACAGCGGGCGAGTTTCTCGTATTTGCATCCTGTCCGCTCGCGCGTTCTCTCCCTGCAAACAGACACCTCGGCAGCCATGCCATCCCCTACCACCCCGTTCAACCCCCTGCTAAATCCCACAACCCAGGGGTTTCCCTACCGCGCTACCTGGTCGGGCTGCGTTAAAGAGGGATGGTCCTTATGTGAACTACTGCTATGGTAATCATGCTAAACGCGTTATTTACGGGTAGGCACATAGGGGTTGGAAGCATGAAACATGTTGCACGAAACAATTTTATTAGGGGGAGAAGTGTGAAAAACTCGATGCCTAAACGGATTGCAAATGATTTAATATTATTATTTTTCACCCTCTGTTGCCTGCTGGTGATTATGGTAACGTAAAAGTAATAGAGGTAGAACAATGTTTTCAAGCGGGATGGTTAGTACTGAAGTAAATATTCTGTTCAATTACAGAAACGTAATCATTAAAAAAAAATACAAAACTCTTGACAAAAATCTGCATAATAAATAGAAAAAATGCACTAAACGAGCCCTTTTTTACTACTCTGTAACAAATGAAGTTGTGATGCTAAAAGTACAAGTTATTACAGTTTAAATTAATCAATCGAAAACTCTAATGTACGAAAATTATTTGGTATGCGTGACGGATTTCAATATTTTTTTACGCCTGATTGTTTAAAATCTTTGATCATGTTAAGAACATGACACAATGCGCTATCATTTGTGATGTTAACAACATAATGCGATTTTTGCGTATATTTGTTTTGAGATGAAGCTCAAGGAGATTGATATCGTTATTTTTCAGGATGGCAAAAGCATACAATTGCTTTGCCGGTTACATTACACTTCAAATTACTTGAGAATAATTTTACCTATGAAGTGAGATCTTTATATTGCTCGACATGGGAGATTAAAGTTTCGAAAAAATTTCAAACGGACGTGAAAATTATATTTAAAAATTACGAATGATTTTGTTTAATATGTTTATACCGTTCTAATAGATCGTTTTAATATGTTGAATATTTACTATTACGATCATGTACGTGATACCAAACTACAAAAATTATTGTAAATTCTTTTACTGCCATTCAAAAACTTGTTTGATAATTTCCATTGTTGCTTCGTATCAATCACTTCATGTCGGGAACCTTATCAAACACGAGATCTCGATCATTCCGTAGAGCATGCAATAATATCGCCGTACATTGTCCACCATAAACGCAGCGTAAAGACGATACATCTCCTTTGCCCACGCTACCATCAACGCCATACAGCGACCGTCTCCCGAAGCTGAATAATCCCCATTACGAATAGCTGTCGGGTCGCAAGAGAGACAGTGAGAGGCTTGCCACAGCGAACTAGGTGTGAACGCATAATGACTTACGCCATGATTTATTTTCCATAACGATATAGAAGAGATCGCACGTTGAAAACTAAACTTTAATTGTTGGTCATCGGCGATGGACATTATTCATCGGGCTCCATCCCTTAGGGATCAACATATTTATGTCTATATTTGAGATACGAGCTGTAGATGAATCTTGAAATTGGTCTCACGTATAAATAAAGACGAAAGTCATGTAGGAGAACCGGTCGCGAAGACCAATTTTGTTATCTCGCACTACGAGGAAACTGGTTTCGGCGAGTGTAGTATTTGTACTTGGGAGGTCGTCCAATCGATTCTCGGGAGGAGGTTTAAACGGAAGAACGAATCTTTTGGAGCGAAGATGGTTGTAAATCTCACCTAAGAAGAGTAACCCTGTTCGCTGTGTTGAGATCTCACTGGGATTGGGGCAGCCATTGCATCCGACACTGGCGATAAGCTTTTTTATTGACGAACGTGAGTGAGAAATAATAGTCGATGAATAGGACGATACAGAGGAAAGAAATGAGGGAAGGATGAAGAAAGGGGAAAAGGAAGAAGAAAAAAACCAGAAAGACCTGATGATGTTTGATCAGATTGTAAGACAAATTGTATTTAAAAAGCGTCTTTCTGGAGACTGGAAGACAAGTACATAAATCGTTCTGAGACGTAAGTCGTTTTCCTCCTCTATTTTGCATACCATTCTATCTGTACCTACACTACATTTTCAATCATACGTATTAAGAAAGAATAATAAGTACACTTATTAATAATTCTTGGCATTTTAACCAATCATTAAATAAAGTGCAGTGACCCTGGTGTATACAATTACTTTTAGAAATTGATGAATTCACAACACATTTCTCTAATTATCAAAATATGCGAATTTTTTTCAAGATTACGTACAGGCATTAACGATTAAAAAAAAAAATATATTGGTACTACGTATACAATATTAAGAGAGAAGTTCCGAGATGAACGATGAACCAAAATTATTTACCAATTTAATTCACTTTCATCCCAGTGTTTCAGTGATTTACGCCAAGTAGTCACTCGTATTATAGTATACTTTCTCCTTAAATTATTATTATTAAATTAAATTATTACCAAAAAAAGTGGCATTAACACACGATTTTAATAAGTTTCAAATATTTAATGAAAAGATATTCAATAGTCATAATAAATAGTGACATTATATATACATGAAACAGAAAATTAGTTAAATATTGAGTGTAATTGGTTATTTTTGTGTAAAAGGTAGAGATAAATTTTTGTTATTTTTTCTTCTCTTCATTTTTTGTTACTCCAAATTACCATAATGAAATGACTAATTTACTATTTTAAAACCATATAAATTGAGTCAGTAATTCTAGTTTTTCTTTATTTTACTTATTTAGAAAATTTCTCTCACTTATACAATTTTTTCTCTCTGTCTAAAATATATTCCTAAATTACAATTGCATGGCTTGCGCTCCCTATCTTCGCGCTTACGCGAAACCCTGCACAATCATCATTGAGAGTATCGTGATGGAAGAAACGGCATTACCATAAACAACATCTTTTGATCATGAGCATTGTATTTCAAGTTCCTCTATCGCGTCACAAGTAAAATCCGCTACGTGAAATTGCATTTGAAAGCTAACTGCTGATGAGTGAATTGTCTCCCAAGTACCAATTCTCGAAATCCTTATTGCTACCAACCCTCAACAACAATTGATAAGACTATTATCACTTCCACCACAAAATAACTCACTTACACGCTGTTCTCCGAGAAGCAACTTCACAAATAACAGTCTTCGCCTTCGTCTGTTGTCGCTAGCGCTTCCTCGTGTAGAATACCAACTAGGAGGACAAATGAAGAGCGACATTCTAACGACTATAAGGATGGTGCTCCGTTCTGTGAAGTCAGCCTTATGTAAACAAAACTTCCCTGAAAATCGCAGTCTCGCGTTGCAAGTCTTATTTCTTTTTGCAAGAGCAATCATCTGTAGCCTTTTTTATGGAACTACAGATTCACCCTCTTTTCCAGTTTACGTTTTTTTAACAAAAGCAATATTATTGACAATGACTGGATCTTGACAACTCAATTTAATTCTATTAGAATCGCATATTAAATAAAAACACAAACGTTGGCAAGTTACCAAGAAATTGCATTTATAGACCACGATTCTACTACAATTATGGACAATAACATATCAGAAGGTAATGTTTAGGTGTTTTATATTTCTTAAAATGTTGAGAAAAATTCGTAATACAAATATAATACTTTTCCGTAACATTTGCTCTCGAAATCTCGTTCTAAATCATTTTGTCCACGGTACAGAGAGGATGCATACATTATCGTAGATTACAATACAAATACTTCTAGGCACCGAAATGAGCACACCCGTTAATGATGTAACGTAATTAATGTATGTCTACCATAAGTTCAAGATGAGATATGCTTTAAACATGCGTATTAATTATCCTCTTGAGATTGCAATGCACAGCTTTGCGAAGCGAGTGTTCGCTGTATATGGTTAGCGCCAAGCGATGCAATTTCCTCGGACGAAAATGAATAGCCCGGTAGCGCGGGCCACAAATCGCAAATATTCTCGCGGCAATTAAGGGCACAAAGGAATTCATTAAGAGAATGAATGATTAGCCACAAATAATTTGCGCGGGAGCAAATGAAGCGCATTCGAGCGCTGCAGGCGGCTTGGAGAGCGGAAGCGGCCAGTTAAGGACGACTCCGCTGACCGCGCCACCTGCGCTGACGTCGCATGTACTCTTCCAACGGAGAACAGGCCTTGCTCTTTATTCCTGTTGTAAGATTCTTTACCGAAGATATCCAAAAGTTATCACAGACATATACATCATAGCCATTCTTTTGTTTATAACTTAAATTGAGTCAAATATTAGTATTTCTATTTTATAAAACACAAGAAGACCCTCATCGAAAGATACGTAACAATAGTAATTGTTAACACATTATTCCTAAATTAATTGAAAATATTCGAAATGCACTAGTCGACATCCTGAAAATTTTTGATACAAATGTATACATTCATTACTCGAAAGAGATGTGTACATAACTGCCACGCATTGGAGAGAACATATTTGCAAGTGACATCCGTTAAGTATTATACCTATATACGTCATAATTTACCACAATGTTACTATATTGTATTTGTTACTATTATATATCTTCCTTAATATATCTTTATTACATTTAAAATTCTCTAACCCAATATGAGTGAAGAACACGGTTGAACAATTTTCCTTAACTTTAATAATAACATTTAAAAAATTTGCTAATAAATTAGGAACATAATTAAAACACTTAAACACTGCTTTATGTATGAAGCAGTAGCCGACTTGTATATCGCACAGAACACTGAAAGTGAAACTACCGATCGAAAAATTTCAGTTCCATTCTCTCTTCTTCGAGTGGAGATTTGTGGGCAGAGATTCATTCTCCGTATCAAATATTCCATATATACCTTATCCATTATTCCATCGTGCTGATATTCTCCTGGCATATAGTAAGAAATAACCAAATAATTTCATGAGCTATGTTAGAGATCATAGACATGACACACCCAGGAATAAACGTTAAGTATAAGGTCTAAGTGACCTGGAAATCAAACCACATGGTCAACTGAATAAACGGAAATACTTCATATAGAAAAATTTATTTCATTTTGTATCTTTTGTTGTTGTTGTTGTTGTATTAATTGTGATGCTAAAATGTACCTTTACAGTGTTACATTTAAGTAATTAAGTTATATTAATGAAATTAAGAGATTACTACGTTCGTTCCAATGTAACAAAATTCCAATTCTTCGTTTTATTTTCTCTTAAATTTTGTTAATGTCAACGCGAAAATGAGTTTACCCCAATTCAAAATAATTGTCCAATTCATATATCAATAAAGATCCAATTCATATCAGGATCTCTTCTATTTCCCCATAATAATTATTTTCACTACATTTCCTAACATATATCTATCATCCTCTTCGATCAGTGCTCTTAACTCTGGTGTACCCTATAACCATCTAGTTACAGTTGATTAATCACTAAACAATTAACTTCGTCAAAGTACATTTAATTAAAAATAAATCCAATGTTCCTCAACATACGCATCAAGAAAATTCGATTAACTACTTCCTTTTTCCGATCTCGGTCACACTTTAAAACACATCCGCACCTCAAATAAACCCCTCCCTTCACCCCTGTCTAATATAATCCATCCAACTTCCTCTTTCACCTTTCTTCAGCGCCTCCACATCCTGCCCCGTCTCTATCACCACATATTCTCTGCCCCCGTCCTAAGTGACTTCATTTCCTTCGTCCGTTCATGGTGAAGGGATGTGGGCGTTTTGAGAAGTGGGTTGGAGGAGGAGCGAGAAGCGTGGCGAGTCGCTGGAGGCTGGAGGAGCGTGTAGGAGGAGTCCGTGGAGGGTGAGGTGACGCGGGGGCGGCAGCA